>CM054950.1:5409731-5484731 GCA_029168755.2 Tillandsia fasciculata
GGTTACGGAATTTGAGTTGGCGTATTTCGTGAATGTATTAAGTCTTGAAGATTGAAGATGAAGAAACTTTGGATCGTATACCTCAATCTCAAGAAAGAAGAATTCAAAAGGATCAGGTACGTTTAACTAAAGAATTTTGATGATCCGAATACTTCTTATAGTGTAGAAACACCTGGAAGAGGTTTTAATTGCTTAAACATCAAAAACTGGACATGGGACATGTTCAGGATCCGGATCGTGGCTTGCAATCCGGATCCCGAAGGGTGTTCGTTCATACACTGGTTCAATCCGGATCGCAGCATCTTATGATCCGGATCCCGAACACTGGTTTTACCTTTTGCTTTTCCGATCCGGATCAGGATTTGCAATCCGGATCCCGAATGTGATGTTTGGTAAAACTGTATGAACGATCCGGATCGTGGACTATGATCCGGATCCCGAACAAGTGTTTTTTGGAAATCGTTTTTGTGCTTCTGCAATCCGGATCGCCAATTCCAATCCGGATCGCCGTCGTAAAACTTTCCAGAAAAGGCTGTTTTTGATCCGAATATTCTTCCTAGGGTTTCTAACCTATAAATAGCCCTTCTTTTCATTTCTAGGGCATCCAGGATAGATCCGGCAAAAACAGAAAAAATTTAGCCGAAAGAAAAATCCACATATAGAGAAGAAAGGAAATCAATAGATCTATTCTATGTTTCTTCATCTATATTGATTGATTTGATTCTAGGTTTTCCATACTCACATTCTGAGTAGAATCAAATCAATGAATACTTAGATGGTATTTCCGATCTATCTTTGATCTAAGTATTCGGCGGATCATCACCACCCAAACAAACAACGATTTACCCCAAAATCGGCGCGTGGACTCGCGTGGCCTTGTGGATTCAAGGTGCAACCGCTCTCGTGGATTCGGAGCGAGGTACGTTCGTGGATTCGAAGCGTGCCACTGGGTGAAGACCGTGGATTCGGTCGGACGTCGTGGACTCGACGTTGGACGCTGTGGATTCAGCGTTGGGCGCGGATCGTGGATTCGAGAAGCGTCGTGGAGCGAGCGGGAAGATCTACTAGGAGCGTATGGTAAAAGGTTGAGTCGTCAGTGAGTACGCTATATCACCTTGTACGTGTGTTAATTCTAGTGGATTTCGCCGTGTTATCGGTCCCGTGGTTTTTTACTCCGGTTTGGAGTTTTTCCACGTAAAAATCTTGCGTGTTCTTTTATTTTTCCGCATTGGGTTTTATTGCGCAATGATTTTTTGAGTGTTTATTGTTTACACCTATTCACCCCCCTCTAGGTGTTTTTCCCCTATTTAGATCCTTATTAACCTAAACCCAACAAGTGGTATCAGAGCGGGAATAGGGTTGTAAACAATGGTTGAAGGTGGAAACATCAATCGACCCCCTTTCTTTGATGGAACAAATTATGCGTACTGGAAAGTACGGATGAAAGCTTTTTAATTTCCATCGACGAAAGGGTGTGGCAATCAATTGAATTAGGATGGTCTAATCCAACTGAAATTTTAGATGATGTTCGCACCTTAAAACCTAGGTCGAAATGGACCAAGGAAGAGATAGACTTATCTTCTTACAATGGCAAAGGAATTAATGCTCTATTTAATGCTTTGTCACAAACTGAGTTCTCTCGCGTCTCGGCATGTGAGACTGCGAAAGAAATCTGGGATGTTCTTCAAGTTACGCATGAGGGAACTAACCTAGTGAAGATTCAGAAACTGCAAATGCTCACGAGCAAGTTTGACTCTATCTCTATGGCAGAGAATGAATCTTTCACTGACTATTACACACGATTGCAAGACATCGTAAACTCATGTGCTAACTTGGGAGAGAAGATTCCAGAATTTAAAGTTGTAAGAAAAATTCTAAGAACTCTTCCTGAACGATTTCGCCCGAAGGTCGCAGCCATTGAAACAATTAAACACCCGGACGAAATGCGTGTAGAAGAATTAGTAGGTGCTTTACAAACTTATGAAATGACATTTCCTACTAACTATTCTTCTGGAAAGGCATCCTCTTCTAAGTCTTCAGGTTACGCATTGAAATCAACTAAAGAAGAAGACGCGGATTCATCCTCCTCGGACGACGACGAGAACCTTTCTATGGAGGACTTTGAGAAGCAGCTCGCTCTCTTGACAAGGAAGTTTCGCCGCAACTTTCGAAGGGGAAATTCAAGCAAAACTCCATCCTTCGGAAAGTCGAAGAAAGGCAAGGGTTCTTCAAGCTACAAGTCAAGAAAGCAAGAGAACTTCTCAAAGGATAAGAAAAGTTCTGAGGGACAAGTTCAGTGCTTCAAATGTCGAGGCTACGGCCACATTGCAACGGAATGTCCCAACAAGAATCCGGCAAGAAGAAAGCGATGCAAGTCGTTACTTGGGATGACAACTCCACGTCAAATGAGTCATCCTCAAGTGATGAAGAAGACAACGCGACAGCTTTCCACGCGTCCACTACATCTTCACCCTTCATGTGCTTAATGGCAAGTACATCCGACTCACTGTCCAACTCCACTGTTGAAAAGATTGCAACGGACGATGAATCAGATGATTCGGAAGGTGAAGATTTTGCTTTAGCCTACCATAAGCTTTTGAGGGATTCAAAGAAACTGGCTAAGCAAAACAAGGGGTTGAAAGGGAGATTGCAGGATCTTGAAGAAGAAGTAAAAAGGGTAACCTCTCTCTCAACCGATCTTGAAGTGGAAAGGGATAATCTGATTAAGACAAATGTTTCCCTTCAAGAGTCCAATGAGCAACTCGAGAAGAATTATATGGATATGGTGAACAAAGCGAATTACTTCTTGAAGCTCAACGGCGAGGCTCGACAGGAAAAATTGGAAATGACGGAGACCATACGCCAACTGAAGGATGACTTAAAGAGATTTTCTTCTGGAAGGAGTAAGTTGGACAGACTTCTTGGTCTTGGTCAAAGAAATAAGTTCGGCCTCGGATACACTCAAACTGGAGACATTCCAAGTTCGAGTGGTACAGTATTTGTGCCTCAGTCGGTATCTCCTCCTCCGACACCGGTGTTCACGACAAGCAACGACAACAACCTACTACATCCTCCTCGGAATCGACAAGAATCAAGGTATGTTTTCGTTGTGGCATTTCAGGGCACATAAGGAGAAATTGCAAGACGGAAGCCAAACGCACACCTCAAGCACCTCTTGCAATGACTACCAAAAAGGCTATTCCTCAGAAATCAAGTGCAAATCATTTGAGGAAAAGAACTTGGTAGGTACTTCAAATGCATATGATACTTGGTACCTGGATACGTCATATGAGAAAACTGTTTTCAAACATTTACAAGACGTTCGGTAGCTATTCCAGAGGAAAATTTGTTCATGGCCTTAAGACTAACCATAAGCCAACATATCTGCACAAACTCAAAAGGTTTGGGTATGCAAATGGTGAAATTTTCCTTGTCTTTAATCTTTCTACGTTAAAATGTGTGTGTTAGAAAACATTATGTAGGATTGGAACTTTTTATTTTGGGGCCAACTCGTCAACCATCTCTGGGAGGTAAATGGTATATTTTCTTATTGGTTGATGACTTTTCTAGATATACTTGGGTAGCTTTCTAAAAGAAAAAGCTGATACCTTTGATTCTTTTCTCGAAATCTGCAATCGTATTATGATAGAAAAGAATGATAGGATTACTCGAGTTAGGAGTGATAGAGGTGGCGAATTCATAAATTCCAAATTCATTGATTTTTGCACTTCTAATGGCATTAAACATGAATTCTCTGCACCTTACACACCTCAACAAAATGGTGTAGTCGAGCGCAAAAACAGGGTCGTACAGGAAATGGCACGTGTTATGCTTCACAGCCGGAACTTACCTTTTTATTTTTGGGCTGAAGCGGTGAACACTGCTGTTTATGTTATTAATCGCGTGTATTTGCGCCCGGGGACATTGAATACACCATATGAACTTTGGTTTTGTAGAAAACCTAACATCAAATATTTTCGCATCTTTGGGAGTCGGTGTTTTATTTTACGTGATCGTGAAAATCTTGGAAAATTTGACTCTCGAAGTGACGAAGGGATTTTCTTAGGTTATTCTACAAACAGCAGAGCATATCGAGTTTTTAACTTAGAATCTAAGACGATCGTAGAATCGATAAATGTTAAGGTAGATGAAGCTTTTCACTTTGAATCTGAAAAATCTACCCTCGATATCTCTCTTGATGATGATACACCTGCTAATGCATCTTCTTCTAACAATTCTTTCGATAATAATGATGCATCTAACGGTTCTTCAAGCTTATCTGATGTGCAGGAATCATCTCGTGTACCTCCGTCTACTCCTCTACCTCAAACGTTACGCATCTCCAAGGATCACCCTGAATCGAACATCATTGGAGATCCACAAGAAGGAGTTAGAACACGGAGACAATTGGTTTGCGGATTTGCATGCTATGTATCTCAAATCGAACCAAGGAATGTTGATGAAGCTCTCCAAGATGATTACTGGATTAAAGCAATGCAGGAAGAGCTCCATCAATTCGAGCGAAACAAAGTCTGGGAATTAACGAAGCCTCCGAAGCAACACAATGTGATAGGTACCAAATGGATCTTCAAGAACAAGAAAAATGAAGAAGGTACTATCATCAGGAACAAAGCAAGGTTAGTTGCTCAAGGCTACTCTCAAGTAGAAGGTATAGACTTTGATGAAACTTTCGCCCCTGTAGCTAGACTCGAGTCCATTCGTATATTGTTTGCGATTGCTTGTCATTTTAAAATCAAATTATTTCAAATGGACGTTAAGAGCGCCTTTTTAAATGGATTTTTAAATGAGGAAGTTTATGTGGCTCAACCGAAAGGTTTTGTGGATCATAAACTACCTAACCATGTTTTTCGTTGAAAAAGGCTCTTTACGGTCTGAAACAAGCACCGCGAGCATGGTACGAAAGGTTGACAAAGCACCTTTTGGAAAAGGGCTACACTCGAGGGGGAGCTGACAGGACTCTCTTTGTGAAGCATTATCAAAACAATTTCATAGTTGCTCAAATCTATGTCGATGACATTGTTTTTGGAGCAACAAGAGATAATGATGCTTCTAAATTCGCGGAGACCATGGAAAGCGAATTTGAGATGTCCATGATGGGCGAATTGAATTATTTTCTTGGATTACAAGTTAAACAAAACGATGAAGGAATTCACTTGTGTCAATCCAAGTATGCACTGGAGTTGGTCAAAAAGTTTGATCTTGAAAATTCTAAGGATTTTCCGACTCCAATGGGAACTAGCCATAAGGGACTTGGAAGTGAATCACAAAGTGAGAATGTAGACGAGAAACTGTATCGCAGTATGATTGGAAGTCTACTATATCTCACGGCTAGTCGCCCGGATATATCCTTCAGTGTTGGGATTTGTGCGAGATATCAATCAGCACCGAAGGAGGTTCACCTGAAAGCGGTGAAACGGATCATCCGATATATCAAAGGTACAATCAATTTCGGAATTTGGTATCCTATGGGAACGACTTTGGATATTGTTGGATACTCAGATGCCGATTGGGCTGGATCAGTGGATGACCGGAAAAGCACGAGTGGTGCATGCTTCTATCTTGGCCATTGCCTTGTTGCATGGCACAGTAAAAAGCAGAATTGCATAGCACTCTCGACTGCCGAAGCGGAGTACATTTCTGCAGGAAGTTGTTCAACCCAATTGATTTGGATGAAAAGCGTGTTGAGCGATTTCCGGATTTCAACATCTTCGGTAACCATTTTATGTGACAACACTAGTGCTATTAACATTTCAAAAACCCTGTGTTGCACTCTAGAACAAAACATATTGAACTTAGATATCATTTTCTTAGAGAGCTAGTTGAATCAAACATTCTTCAACTGTCATATATTTCAACTGAGGATCAATTAGCTGATATCTTAACAAAACCTTTGGATCAAAAACGTTTTATTCACTTGCGTAAAGCAATTGGCATGCTTTCCTTGAAATAAACTCTTTTGAAACCTTTGCTTAGGTTAGGTTTTGTTTTTGTTTTTGTTTTGTTCTTTATCTATGTTTTGTACATAGGACATTAATTGAGCATAAATCATAATTGACTTTAATTGCATCCTTTTATGCATTTAGAAATTTATTATGCTTTTGATGTCATAATATTTCAATGTTGCAATGATCATTTACGTTAATTAAACCATCTTTTAAGTGATCAAAGTCAATTTCTCTCTCAATGATCTCTTGGTATAGTCATTATCATATTTGATTGCTTAGTCGAGTATGAATTCGAGATCAATTTGGTTGAATACCTTATATATTAAATAATTGATAGCCAATTGAGGGGGAGTCAATGAAATGTAAAATGCTCAAAAGATGTGGAAAGAGTTACATCCCAATGAGGAGTGTGAAAACTACCACCACATGGAGGAAATGAAAGAAAAAAAGATACTCCATGAATGAAAAGCAAATTTTTGTTTTGAAAATTGTTGATGAAATTCATATTGAAATACTTGACTCAGTCGTATTTCATGGTTGGTATAAGGTGGGATTTTTATAAAAGATGCTCAAAGAGCCACTCCTTCAACAGATTGTCTAGATATATTATCTAACTTATCTGGGATTTCAAACATCTATTGATCTTGGTATTTCATTTTCTTTACCAAAATTGATGATTTGATAAAGGCATTACACATAAGATCAGGATAGATGTAATTGAAGTTGTTCAACTTTAAGTGTTTTAACTTTCGTAAATTTTCGTTTCATTTTTGGATATTTTTGATAGATTTTGCATAATCTATTTCTTGTTGTATGAAACGATGTCTTTTGTTTAAAGTTGACATGGTAAAGTGCTTACATACTTTTTCTGGATTTTATGGATTTTTCTAAATTTTTCTGGAGAAAAAGTTGAAGCCGATCCGGATCGGGGAAGTGATCCGGATCCCGAACGCAGGATTTTTCCTGCGGGTAGCCGATCCGGATCACATTCTCGATCCGATCCGGATCACGGCTAGGGTTTTTATAAAAACATAGAGATTTTGATTTCTTTTACCCTAATCTCTGGTTTCAAGCCTCTAGAGTTTCTCTCTCTAGATTTCTTGCTTCTTGGAGCTTCCAAACTCAAAGTTCTTCGGATTCAAGTAAGTTTTATTGATCAAAACTCGGTTTTTACAGTTTTTCATCAAACGTGAGTTGAAAAATTGGAACTTTTTCGTTTGTGAATGGTTTTTGATCAAATTTCTTTTGAAATAAGAACTCTGGGTCAATTAGTTTTGCTTTTATGCTGGGTTTTTACCTGATTAACGAGTTTTTAGGCTTCGATTTCTAAAAATTCGTTTTAGGGCATAAAAGAGGAATTTTTGTAAATCATGGATTGATCTATTTTTAAAATTCTTTTTGGAAAACTAATTTGATTCTTGGCTTCTCTACATGATTATGATTGTCTAGGTACAATTTTTCAAATTTTTCAAAATTGACGATTTTTCATATGTTCTTGAGTTGGTTCTTCACAGGACATTTCTTGAAACTCAAAGCACTGTCAGCAATGGTGATCACCTGGATCATTTTCCTACTTGCTGCCATGGTCCACGTAAAGGATACTGCCAAGCCAAGAGGACCAAGAGGACGAAACGAGCTAAAGCTGACTCCGAGACTGAATCTGAAACGGAGTCAATTGACTGGGACAACATTGAAATTGAAGCACTGTCCCTACTGTCTCAAAAGGAAAAGCTCTTGCTGAAGCCCCCAAGACTAAGCCTCCTCCTACAGCAGCTGAGAAAGGAAAGCACCAATGGAACCTACACAAACTGGAAAAAGAGATGAAAACTGGTGCGAGGAAAAGAGGTAGTGCTCAGGGCATTTCAATCAACGAACCTATAGCAGCCAGCCTCCTCCTCAGGAATTCATTAGCTCTACAAGAATCAAGGATTTTGAGAAAAGAGAATGTATTGGTGAGAGACATGTCAATGTCAAACCAATGATGGAACGCTCTGCAGAGTTTGGGAGGTTATTTAATCAAGCTGGTCTCGGTCCAATTTGCAACTTTCCCGAATCTACTGGGTATTGCCCGCACTCGGTTCGCATGTTTTATCAAAATGCTGCAAGTCTGATGGATCAAGAGGACGGACGACGAGAATTTCATACTGTGGTCAAAGGTATCAAAATTAAAGTCACTCCCCAACTGATTGGAGAGGTGCTCAGTATGAAAGCAGATCTGATGGGCTTCATTATCTGAAGACTCAAGTCTTCACAGAAAACTCTTGGAGAGTGGTAGTTAATGGAATTTGTCTTCCAGATACTCTGTCTACCGGAAATTCTGTTTTCTCCAAAGAACTTAAGAAAGAGTACAAGTACATAAACTTCATTGTCTGTTACAACATTCTTCCCAATATGAACACGAAAGTCCTTCGATGGGATAGAATGCTTTTTCTCTATCTTCTTGGCAACCCGACTGCATTGATGGGAGCAAATCTGAACATTCCTTATCTCATTTGGCATAGGATGACGCGGTATGTCGAACACTCTCACCCCACAGAGCGACTACCATACCCAATGATTATCATGCGCATCCTCAAGAAGTTTAAAGTGGATACAAGTGCGAGCTCCTACATGTATAGTTTGGGGACAATAAATGAGACAACCATTGTCAAGTCCTTGTCAACAAAGCAAGATGATCCCCATCTCCTCCACTCCGACAACGAGCTCGACCACAAGCGGGTACTTCCACAGCCCCAGTTCCTCCTTCACAGCAGGCACCTCCATCCACCTCTGACGATGATGCCTCTGTCACCTCTATCTTTAAAGAACAACAGCGGCTGTCAAATGAACAGGAACGTATATCTGCTGAGTTCACTGAAATGAGAGGAGACATTCATGTTATGAAAAATGAGCTGGAAGTTCTCACAGCTTCACAAATCACTCTGAATAAGTCTGTCTCATCAGTGAAGAAACTTGTGAAGAAGTTATTTGCTAAAATGGGATGCACAACATCCGATGATTCTGACTCTGAGGAATGATTTTGTTCTGATCATATCTTTTTTTGCAGGTCTTGAACTTTCCTTGTTGTTTATCTTTCTAACCTCCTTTGACTTGTAATTATTTGGCTTTGGTTTGTGACAAAAAGGGGGAGAGAGTTAGAGAGAGTTAGCGAGAACTTTGAACAATGAACAATGATTGTGAATATCAACCTTGTGAATATCAAGGTAAGTATGACTTCCACTCTCAACTTTGGTTTTTCTTTTGTGATTTGTGACATGCCTCTATACTAACTATTCGACTAACTATTTGGGCATGTAATATGACTAACAAGTTGATGTTGGACTAACATACTTTGACATTTGGTTTTCGACTGCTTAGAAGATATGTTGGTTTTAACTATGATTCTCTTACATATCTGAATTTTTCAAATGTCATGATGAGAATAAACTCTATCTCTGTATTTGGTTTTGTATGTTTCAATTCTTGAGGTATCTAACGATTTTGTTTGTCAAGAATGCTTTCTGTGTGCAGAGATTACAGATGTCTAAGTCTAGAGTCTGTTTTAGGAGTTTATCTCATGTATTTAATTTCTGGATCTCTTTTGTAAATTTTTGTTGTATGGTGATAGCAACAAAAATATCTTTTTGAATTTTCTTTTGTGGATTTGTGTTTTGTCACGAAACCGCCAAAGGGGGAGATTGTTACGGAATTTGAGTTGGCGTATTTCGTGAATGTATTAAGTCTTGAAGATTGAAGATGAAGAAACTTTGGATCGTATACCTCAATCTCAAGAAAGAAGAATTCAAAAGGATCAGGTACGTTTAACTAAAGAATTTTGATGATCCGAATACTTCTTATAGTGTAGAAACACCTGGAAGAGGTTTTAATTGCTTAAACATCAAAAACTGGACATGGGACATGTTCAGGATCCGGATCGTGGCTTGCAATCCGGATCCCGAAGGGTGTTTTGTTCATACACTGTTTCAATCCGGATCACAGCATCTTATGATCCGGATCCCGAACACTGGTTTTACCTTTTCACTTTTCCAATCCGGATCAGGATTTGCAATCCGGATCCCGAATGTGATGTTTGGTGAAACTGTATGAACGATCCGGATCGAGGACTATGATCCGGATCCCGAACGGTGTTTTTCTGGAATTCGTTTTTGCTTCTGCAATCCGGATCGCCCAATTCCAATCCGGATCGCCGTCGGTAAATATCTCCAGAAAAGGCAGTTTTTGATCCTATCTTCTTCCAATGGTTTCTAACCTATAAATAGCCCTCCTTTTCATTTCTAGGGCATCCAGATACATCGGCAAAAACAGAAAAATATAGCCGAAAGAAAAATCCACACATATATAGAGAAGAAAGGAAATCAATAGATCTATTCTATGTTTCTTCATCTATATTGATTGATTTGATTCTAGGTTTTCCATACTCACATTCTGAGTAGAATCAAATCAATGAATACTTAGATGGTATTTCCGATCTATCTTTGATCTAAGTATTCGGCGGATCATCACCACCCAAACAAACAACGATTTACCCCAAAATCGGCGCGTGGACTCGCGTGGCCTTGTGGATTCAAGGTGCAACCGCTCTCGTGGATTCGGAGCGAGGTACGTTCGTGGATTCGAAGCGTGCCACTGGGTGAAGACCGTGGATTCGGTCGGACGTCGTGGACTCGACGTTGGACGCTGTGGATTCAGCGTTGGGCGCGGATCGTGGATTCGAGAAGCGTCGTGGAGCGAGCGGGAAGATCTACTAGGAGCGTATGGTAAAAGGTTGAGTCGTCAGTGAGTACGCTATATCACCTTGTACGTGTGTTAATTCTAGTGGATTTCGCCGTGTTATCGGTCCCGTGGTTTTTTACTCCGGTTTGGAGTTTTTCCACGTAAAAATCTTGCGTGTTCTTTATTTTTCCGCATTGGGTTTATTTGCGCAAAGATTTTTTGAGTGTTTATTGTTTACACCTATTCACCCCCCTCTAGGTGTTTTTTCCCCTATTTAGATCCTTATTAACCTAAACCCAACAGCGGCACGCGGTTGGGCCGGTGCAAGGCGCGCGGCGCACGGGAGGGTGCGCGGGCAGCGCGGGCAGGCCGGGCAGGCGCGGTGCACGGTGGACCAGGGCGCGCCACGTGGCGGCACCGGATTGGTTGGTCCATGTGCGCGTGGCGCACTCAACACCGCGCGGCGGCGGCCGTACGCGCACACGGGCGCACATGGGCGCACGTGGCGGCGGCGGCCGCCGACAACCGTGTCGAGCGGGGCCATGTGTCGCCACGCCATTGGCTGGCGCGCCCACCGCGCCGCCAATCACGGGGGACACGTGGCGCATTCCCGTTGGGCCGCACGGTTGCCGCCTGTTTGGCGGACACGTGGCGGGCCCTGGGCCGGGTCGGACGGCCGGTTGGACGGGGCGGGATCCCGTGTGCGGACTGGGCTGGGCCGGGCCGCACTGTGCGCGCCCGGAAAATCCCGGGCCGGGCCGCACTGTTCACGCCCGAAAGTGGGCCGGGCGCACTGTAGCTGCCCGAAACCGGGGACACAGAGGTCATTTTCCCAAAAGATTTTTTGGGCCTATATAAAGGCCTCCCCTCTCTTCTTTTTCCCTGTTTTTCGAGAGATAGAGAGAGAACCAGTGGGAGGGACCTTAAGATAAGTTCTTCATCTCCTTATTTTCTACCTCGTGGTGCGTTCCCAGATTTTCTGGAAGTTCGACAGCGGCGATCCGGATTTTACAGTGTGCCTCGTTTTTCCCCAATCTTGGCCCGTTATCGTCGCATTTCAGTCCGAGGAGTCCCCTGCGCAGTACAGGAGTCCTTTTTCGACGATTTCTTCGCCAGTGTGTTCCTAAGAGGTAGGGCTTCGTTTTCGTGTTGATAGTTTCTCTGGATTCAGATTCCTTGGCATGATTCCCGAGGTGTTTTGACCCCCTCTTTTGCTGTTTGGGTTTTTGGACAGCGGCGACTTCGACGAATTGTTTCTCCACGTAGGAATATCAGATCGAGGCGATTCAGGAGTCGATTTTGGGCTACTTTTCGCGAGGAACGCAACCGTGATTTATCTGAGATTTTAGGAGCTTGGGACAGAGGTGAAATTCCTCGTTTTGCGTGCTGAATATAAAAACAGCAAATCTGTTTTGAGACTTGTAGTTTTTACACCATGTCCACTTATGTGATGTTGTAGGATACTGTTTCAGCTGACGGTGTGCTTAGAGGACAGCGGATATTTTCTCGGTGTGTTGTGCACGCTTTTCGAGGTGGGTGGTTGTTGCTTACCTCATTTCTGACTATCTCACTAGGAGTATTAGAGACTCCCGACTTTAAACTGATAATCGGTACTTGTAATCATGAAATGCATAAGTAAACCCCACAAATAATATGACAGCTCATTTATGATAAATCTGGGACAATAGAGTTGGACAATTGCTATATCTTAAACCGCATGCAAATAAGTAACCCAATATTATTTTAAAATGATTCTTCACATGAAGCCTTAGTCACTTTTCCAATGCTTTTAAAAAGGGACACTTGCATGCTTATTTGGACATCTAGTTAGGCCACTATTGTACTGCAGCACTATATTATGGGATTTGACTTAGGAGAAAACGTGTTTTATTGTTATTCTTCTCTATCGATGCATGATGATCGTGTCGGATCGGGATCTTGAGATAGTGTAGTTGGATCTTGAGTCTGGGACAGTTAGACTCGTCTTGGGG
This sequence comes from Tillandsia fasciculata, assembly GCA_029168755.2. Lineage (NCBI taxonomy): Eukaryota > Viridiplantae > Streptophyta > Magnoliopsida > Poales > Bromeliaceae > Tillandsia > Tillandsia fasciculata. Next base: position 5,422,402 of record CM054950.1, read on the forward strand.
ATTGTGGGGCATAGCGGTGACCGCGAATTTTGGGCGGTTGACCGGATGTTATTATCACATCAGATTGGGGATCGGGGTTTCGTTAGTGGATGGAGTGTTCCCACTTTGATCATGGTCATGATCCAGTCCTGCTATTGTGAGACATTGGCCACAGAGATATTGATACAGAGATACTTTACTCGTGTGGGTCGCTCCCCTCGAGTGCCACTCCGGAGTAGGCTTTTTGACCGTGACGGGTGCCGGTCAGATGATGAGTTACGGGTGATGACAGAGCAGGCAGTGCCAGTATTTCCTGGCCCTTTGATTGGGTTTCTTTGGGCAGTTAGCTTTATAGTTGCATATATACAGTTATCTTTTGGCACTGCATTTAGAGGCTTAGTAGTGGTAGTTTCCTTTTTCAGCAGTCTTTATTGCATACCACTGATCTTTCCTTTTTGCCTCCTATAGTCCTAGTGGGTGTGTTAGTGTTTGAGGTTTTACCCACTAGGGGAGGCTACTGGTTTATCTAGTAGTTCTCACCCCCATTGTTGTTTTCTGTCCTTTTCCCCTGTGTTTTGCAGAGTCGTCTGCGGGAGCTGCTGGGCCTTCAGCGGCGGATCGAGGTAAGAGGATTGCGGACTAGCTAGATCATCTACCCCGACTATGAGAGTAGCTGGACTTTTATTGTACCCCTTTTGTATCTCAGACTACATTAGTTTACTTTTGGACTGGCTTTAGCCAGCTGGTTGTATATTTATGGTGAGCTGGGAGTATATTGTACTTTTATATCAGCTTGTAGTTTATTTCAGTCTGAGATTACTTTTAGTTCTATTAGTTCAGCTCTGTTTATGCTCTTTTATGGTATATTGTCTATCTGAGCAGGTTACCAGCGCTTCGTGTACATGGAAAATTCTGTGTGCACGGCGGATCTGTTGGCGGGCCCGGGTTCTGGTTTACACCCGGGGCGTGACAGGGCAGGTGGCGGAGCGCGGCGGCCTGGGCGCGGGCAGGCGCGTGCGCGTCCAGGCGCGTGCGCGGCGGCGGGCAGGCCGGTCCACGGGACTTGGTGTGCACCGGGACCAGCGAACGTGGCGGAGACCACGTGGCGCGCGTGGATTGGGCGGTCAACGCACGCGCGACAGCGCGTCGGGCGCGACGCACCGTGGACCCCGCCAGGCCACGTGTCGCCCGCTCATTGGCGGGCGCAGCGACCCGGCTCGGCCGCCGTGAACCGCGGCCCATGGTTCTCGCCGTGGACCGCGCTGCCACGCGGCACTCCGCGATTGGCGGGCGCTTGTGCGTAGGGCACGCGGGGCGCGGACGAGACATGTGGCGCATTGTGGACGATTCGGGCACGCACAGTAAAGGGTCGGGCCGGATTCGGGCGCCCGATTCTTGCGCCCGAATCCGGACCCCCTCCTTGGTGGGCTTTTCATCCGAGCTCTTCGGCCCATTTTCGACAGGGAGCGTCGTCTATGAGTCTTCTTCGATATTTGGGATCCCGAAGATTTTTGGGAGTCATGCCATCTGCGTTCTTCTCGACATCGCGAGCTTCGACGCGCCTTGGATACCGAGTTTTTTCGTCGACGCTTCTTCCGCAAGCTCAGCAGGACTGACGGGAGGGAGTTTTTGGCTGATTTTCACGGCATCGGTTTCACGAGAGGTAGATCTTCATTTTCGTGTTTACCGCTCCTCTCAGTTTTGGGTTTTTATTGGGGTATTTGGAGCATCTTTGAACCCTATTCTTGCTGCTGGTTTTCGTGGACCCCCCGAGCTTGTTCGATTTTTATCTCTGCGCTCGGTTATCGGATTTCAACCTGTGAGGACTCGATCGACATCTACGCTTCGCGAGGATCACAACCATATTTTTATTGGAATTTTTGGAGATCATCTCGCAAGTGATATTTTGGATTCTTTCGAACTGATCTTTTCGCAGATTTGTGATCATGGGAATTTTTACTTACCGCGATATTTGGACTGTTTCTTTGTACCCAGGAGGAGTTTTCAGGTGTTTTTGGACTCGTTGGAATCGTGAGAACCTGAGGATTATCCACGTTCAGTTTGGACCTTGGATCGACACGCATTTTTAGGTGGGTTGTTTCTCCTTCAGAACCGGTGGACGGTTCTCTAATTCTATTAAATAGAATGTATGCATGATTGCGAGAGAAGCAATGAAGCATGTTAATAATGCTATTATTGGAACTTGACCTAGCACCTTGTCATATGATGTATGTTCAACCAGAATAGTAGAAAACCCCCACTTGGCCTAGGTTCATTTATGCTTTAGACATCCACACTTTACATTCTATCCCTGGACATAGTATTTTTCTCGCCCAGGTAGTGGGCTGAGTGGTCGGGATTTCTCTTAGTGTAGGATGCATGTTACACTCGTGCTTTGGGGCAGAGTGGAGTCTGGTAGATGTAACTAGTCTTGTACCAATGACGGAAGCCGTTTGGGTAAACAATGGTCCTGAGTTGTCGAGTTCTTCGATTTATTTTTTGCCACTGTGTTTGTGGCAGTGGTGTACCAGTGATAGCAGGACCTTGAACCCAGAATCTTTTTGGATGCACATGATTTTAGTCAACCAATATTTTTCTTCCAAACATCGAAAGGTCACCGGAGTCTGTTCTTGTCTGATTTGGTAAAGGCATTAGCCATTCGGGGTTTGGGAATAAAACTTATTTTCTAACTGATTTTTCTAAAAAGAGCTAAAAATTATTAAAATATATTTTCTCAAATCAAGATGGTTTTATAAAAAGAAAAAGGAACTACTTTTAGTCCTCACCGCGAGGGAGTTCGAGTGAAAAATAGTTTTCAGTAATAAATGTCACATTTTCCTGTAAACTTGTCACGCCCCGGGTGTAGTGTTCCAGGTTTCCCGATGTTTTTTTCCCCTGCTTCGGGGTGTGGAACACCTATTGTTGGTGTATTGGGCCCCAACATGTCAAAGGGATGTGTTGATTGGGACTCAGTGAGGTTTTGGGAGCAAGTCTGACCTTCGGCTGCCTTTGTCGAATTTTAGGAGTGGAATCAGGCTGAACGGAGGCCGTATTTGGATTCAGCGCGAAAAAACGCTTGAAAACGGCTATTTATTTGTATTTTTCGGAGTCCGGATGCCCAAAAAGGGACCCCCGGAAGTTTTCTGCGCAAATTGGTGCATGGGGGGACCTGTGGACCGGCCGGGGACACGTGGCGCCTTCTTATTGGGCCGGCGCACGGCTCTCGGTCCACGGAGCGGGCCGCCGGTGCACGGTGCACCGGCGGGCCACGTGGCAGGCGATGGTTGGGCCGGCGCATTGCGCGCGGCGCACGGATGGGAGCGCGGGCAGCGCGGGCAGGCCGGGCAGGCTGGGGCAGCGGCGCGGCGCACGGTGCACCGGGGCGCGCCACGTGGCGGCCCCGGGTTGGCGGGCGTATGTGCGCGCGGCGCACCCGCAGGCGCGCGCCTGCGGCCGTACGCGCACGCGCTGCAGGCGTGCAGGCGGCGCGCAGGCCGCCGGCGGCCGTGTCGGGCGGGAAAGCGGGGGGCACGTGGCGCCCCGCCATTGGCGGGCGCCACCCACCCCGCCGCCCCCGCAGGGGGCACGTGGCCGCGCCCGGTTCGCCGGGCGCGCTGTCCCCTGTGCGGGGGGACACGTGTCGGGCGTCCAAGCGGGTCGGACCAAAATTTGGTCCGACCGGGATCCCGTGCGGGATGGGCCGTTCATGGGCCGAGTTACTGTGCGGGCCCGAAATCGGGCCCAAAAGTTCCGGGCGCCCGAATCTTGGGACACAATGGGTATTTTCCCATTTGTTTCAATGGGCCTATAAATAGCCCTCCCCTCCCCTCCTTTTCTGTTCTTTTCCGAGAGCTAGAGAGAGAAAGAGAGGAAGTGCATTGAAGAGAAGTTGTTCCTCACTGATTTTTCTACCTCGTGGTACGTTCCCAGATTTTCTGGAAGCTCGACTGCGGCGTTTCGGATTTTATAGTGTGCCTCGGTTTTCCCCCATTTTGGCCCGTTTTCGTCGCATTTCAGTCCGAGGAGTCCCCTGCGCAGTACAGGAGTCCTATTTCGACGATTTCTTCGCCAGTGTGTTCCTAAGAGGTAGGGCTTCGTTTTTCGTGTTGATGATTTTTCTGGATTCCGCAAGTTTGGCACGGTTCCCGAGGTGATTTGACCCCCTATTTTGCTGTTTGGGTTTTTGGACAGCGGCGACTTCGACGAATTGTTTCTCAGCGTAGGAATATCAGATCGAGGTGATTCAAGAGTCGATTTTGGGCTACTTTTCGCGAGGAACGCAACCGTGATTTTTCTGGGATTTTAGGAGCTCGGGACAGAGGTGAAAATTCCTCGTTTTGCGTGCTGATCTTTAAAATGGCAAAATCTTTTTGGGACTTGTAGTTTTTACACCGTGTACACTTGTATGATGTTATAGGATACAGTTTTAGCTGACGGTGTGCTTAGAGGACAGCGGGTATTTTCTTGGAGTGTGTGCATGCTTTTCGAGGTGGGTGGTTGCGTTTTCCTCTTTGTTGACTCGCGCACTAGGAGTAGTAGAGTTTCCCAATGTTAAATGTGACAGTTAACTCGTGATATTGGGACCTATTGCATTGGCCCCCTAAATTAATTTAGTAGCTTCTATGTGATAAATCTGGGACAAGAAAATTGGACAATTGCTATATCGTGAACCGCATGCAAATTAGTAACCTAACAATATTTTTAAAATAATTCTAAAATTATTCTTCACATGAAACCTAGTTCCTTTTTAAATGTTTTTAAAAGAGAACACTTGCATGCTCATTGGACAACTAGTTAGGCCACTATTTTATTGCAGCATGATATTATGGGATTTGACTTAGGAGAAAACATCTGTTATTGTTATTCTTCTCTATCGATGCATGATGCTCGAGTCTGATCGGGATTTTGGAGATAGTATTGCCTGGGACAGTTTGGACGTGTCTTAGGGGATTGTGGGGCATAGTGGCAACCGCAGATGTTAGGCGGTTGACCAGATATTTTTACCTTATCAGATTGGGGTCTATGGGTTCAGCGGTAACCGCGGATTTTGGGCGGTTGACCGGGTGTTATTATCACACCAGATTGGGGATCGGGGTTGCATTAGTGGATGGTGTATTCCCACTTTGATCATGGTCATGATCCAGTCCTGCTATTGTGAGACATTTGTTACAGAGATGATTGATACAGAGATGCTTTACTCGTGTGGGTCGCTCCCCTCGAGTGCCACTCCGGAGTAGGCTTTAGACCGTGTTGGGTTCCGGTCATTCAGACAGTGGATATGCTGAGTTCATGAGATTGATGACAGAGCAGGCAGTGCCAGTTTTTACTGGTGTCTAGATTGGGTTCCTTTGGGCTGTTAGCTTCATTGTTGCATGCATACAGTTATCTTTGGCACTGCATATTAGAGGCATTGTAGTAGCATTTCCTTTCTCAGCAGCCTTTGTAGCTTACTACTGTTTTCTCATTTCGCCTCTTTATTCCTAGTGGGTGCGTCAGCATTTGAGGTTTTTACCCACTAGGGGAGGCTACTGGTATATCTAGTAGTTCTCACCCCCATTGTTGTTTCTTGTCCTTTTTCCCCCTTTGTTTTGCAGAGTCGACTGTGGGAGCTGCTGGGCCTTCAGCGGCAGATCGAGGTAAGAGGATCGCCGACTAGCTAGATCGTCTACCCCGAGCGAGAGATTAGCTAGACTTTTACTGTACTCCCCTTTTGTATCTCAGACTATAGTAGTTTACTTTTGGGTCTGGCTTTGGCCAGCTGTTTGTATTTTTATGGTGAGCTGGGAGTTTATTGTACTTTTATTTCAGCTTTTACTTTATTTCAGTCTGAGATTACTTGTAGTTCTTTCAGTTCAGCTCTGTTGTGCTCTTTTATTGTATATTATATATATATCTGAGCAGGTTACCAGCGCTTCGTGTACATGAAAAATTCTGTGTGCACGGCGGATCTGTTGGCGAGCCCGGGTTCTGGTTTACACCCGGGGCGTGACACCGGGTGTGAACCAGAACCCGGGCCCGCCAACAGATCCGCCGTGCATACGGAATTTTTCATGTACACGAAGCGCTGGTAACCTGCTCAGATAGATAATATACAATAAAAGAGCATAAACAGAGCTGAACTAATAGAACTAAAAGTAATCTCAGACTGAAATAAGCTGCAAGCTGACATAAAAGTACAATATACTCCCAGCTTACCATAAATATACAACCAGCTGGCTAAAGCCAGTCCCAAAAGTAAACTAATATAGTCTGAGATACAAAAGGGGTACAATAAAAGTCCAGCTACTCTCACAGTCGGGGTAGATGATCTAACTAGTCCGCAATCCTCTTACCTCGATCCGCTGCTGAAGGCCCAGCAGCTCCCGCAGATGACTCTGCAAAACACAGGGGAAAAGGACAGAAAACAACCAAGGGGGGTGAGAACTACTAGATAAACCAGTAGCCTCCCCTAGTGGGTAAAACCTCAAACACTGACACACCCACTAGGACTATAAGAGGCAAAAAGGAAAGAACAGTGGTATGCAATAAAGACTGCCGAAAAAGAAAACTACCACTACTATGCCTCTAAATGCAGTGCCAAAAAGATAACTGTATATATGCAACCATAAAGCTAACTGTCCAAAGAAACCCAATCAAAGGGCCAGGAAATACTGGCACTGCCTGCTCTGTCATCACCCGCAACTCATCAACTGACCGGCACCCGTCACGGTCAAAAGCCTACTCCGGAGTGGCACTCGAGGGGAGCGACCCACACGAGTAAAGTATCTCTGTATCAATATCTCTGTAACCAATGTCTCACAATAGCAGGACTGGATCATGACCAGAATCAAAGTGGGAACACTCCATCCACTAACGAAACCCCGATCCCCAATCTGATGTGATAATAACATCCGGTCAACCGCCCAAAATCCGCGGTCACCGCTATGCCCCACAATCCCCAAAACGAGTCTAACTGTCTCAGACTCAAGATCCAACTACACTATCTCAAGATCCCGATCCGACACGATCATCATGCATCGATAGAGAAGAATAACAATAAAACATATTTTCTCCTAAGTCAAATCCCATAATATAGTGCTGCAGTAAAATAGTGGCCTAACTAGCTGTCCAAATAAGCATGCAAGTGTTCCTTTTTAAAAGCATTGGAAAATTGACTAAGGTTTCATGTGTCGAATCATTTTAAAATAATATTTGGTTACTTATTTGCATGCGGTTTAAGATATAGCACTTGTCCAACTTTATTGTCCCAGATTTATCATAAATGAGCTGTCATATTATTTGTGGGGTTTACTTATGCCTTTCATGATTAAAAGTACCGATTATCAGTTTAAAGTCGGGAGTCTCTAATACTCCTAGTGAGATAGTCAGAAATGAGGTAAGCAACAACCACCCACATCGAAAAGCGTGCACAACAAACCAAGAAAATACCCGCTGTCCTCTAAGCACACCGTCAGCTGAAACAGTATCCTACAACAACACATAAGTGTACACGATGTAAAAACTACAAGTCTCAAAACAGATTTGCTGCTTTTATAATCAGCACGAAAAACGAGGAATTTCACCTCTGTCCCGAGCTCCTAAAATCTCAGAAAAATCACGGTTGCGTTCCTCGCGAAAAGTAGCCCAAAATCGACTCTTGAATCGCCTCGATCTGATATTCCTACGCGGAGAAACAATTCGTCGAAGTCGCCGCTGTCCAAAAACCCAAACAGCAAAAGAGGGGGTCAAACACCTCGGGAATCATGCCAAGGAATCTGAATCCAGAGAAACGATCAACACGAAAAACGAAGCCCTACCTCTTAGGAACACACTGGCGAAGAAATCGTTGAAAAAGGACTCCTGTACAGCGCAGGGGACTCCTCGGACTGAAATGCGACGATAACGGGCCAAGTTTGGGGAAAAACGAGGCACACTGTAAAATCCGGATTGCCGCTGTCGAACTTCCAGAAAATCTGGGAACGTACCACGAGGTAGAAAATATAGTGAGGAACAACTTTGCTATAGTGCACTTTCTCTCTTTCTCTCTCTAGCTCTCGAAAAATGGAAGAAAAGAGGGGGGGAAGGCCTATTTATAGGCCCAAAAATCTTTTGGGAAAATTCCCTCTGTGTCCCAACTTTCGGGAGTGAACAGTGCCCCCGGCCCACTTTCGGGCGTGAACAGTGCGGCCCGGCCCAAGGATTTCCGGGCGCGCACAGTGCGGCCCGGCCCAGCCCGGCCCGCACACGGGATCCAGCCGCGTCCGACCGCCCGTCCGACCCGGCCCAGGGCCCGCCACGTGTCCGCCCAACAGGCGGCAGCCGTGCGGCCCAACGAGAATGCGCCACGTGTCCCCCGTGATTGGCGGCGCGGTAGGCGCGCCCGCCAATCGCGTGGCGACACGTGGCCCCGCCCGACACGGCTGTCGGCGCTGCCGCCGCCACGTGCCCCCATGTGCGCGTACGATCGCCGCCGCGTGGTGCTGCGTGCGCCACGCGCACATGGACCAGCCAACCCGGGGCCGCCACGTGGCGCGCCCCGGTCCACCGTGCACCGCGCCCCCCTCCGCGCCTGCCCGGCCTGCCCGCGCTGCCCGCGCACCCTCCCGTGCGCCGCGCGCCTTGCACCGGCCCAACCGCGTGCCGCCACGTGGCCCGCCAGTCCACCGTGCACCGGCGGCCCATTCCGTGGACCGGGAGGCGTGCGCCGGCCCAATCAGAGGCCGCCACGTGTCCCCGGCCGGTCCACAGGTCCCCCCATGCACCATTTTGCGCAGAAAATTTCCGGGGGTCCGTTTTTGGGCATCCGGACTCCAAAATAAATAAGTAAATAGCCGTTTTCAAGCGTTTTTCCGCGCTGAATCCAAATACGGCCTCCGTTTGGCCCAAAACTTTTTCTAAAATTCGGCAAATACCTCTGAAGGCCAAACCAACAGTAAATACCACACTGTGTCCATCCGTAGCATCCCTTTGATGCACTGTGGACCTAATACACCAATGATAGGTGTTTCACACCAAGGATTCACGGGAAAAACTATACGAAACCCTGGACCACTACAAAACTTCCTCACCCGGGAGAGTTCGAGTGATCTAGGTTCTAAGGGCTGTTCCTTTTTTGGGTAGAGAACAACGAGATGCTATGCCTAGAGTCTGTTCTTGTTTGATTTTGGTTGTAGGTTCTAGTCTTTCGGGGTTTTCGAACCCTTCATTGTTGTCGGCTGTGGAGTATCTCTAGTCCAGTAGGTTTTAGCACGTTGAGTTTGATGTCCTGTTGTGGGAGCCGTCGGGTTGACGGTGGTCCCGATTGTTGAGTATTTCTAGCTAGTGAGTTAGAGATGTGATTTGGGCACTGTCGATCTTGTTGATCGTGGATTTGGACTATAGCCTGCATGAGCCATATTGAGCTCGACAGAGATGCACGGATACTTTCCTCCGTGGGGTCGCGCTCCTCGAGTGCCGCTCCGGAGCTGGACCTGTTACTTTGCTATCGCGACTTGTCGACGTAGTCCCTCTGGCTAGGCCAGTTTTGGCAGTCATGGACGCCCTACGTAAGTTCAGTCCTCCGTGGATGTAATGGCAGTAGGTAGGCGCAGGTTTGATTGGACCCCATATGGCAGTCACTATGATTGGGTTGATTGAGTATATTGGGTTAGAGTCGATACATCATTTTCATTTGTATCACCCTTTGAGCATTGTAGATAGAGGCATGATAGCTGTAGATTTCTTTCCAGCTTATCTTTACATTATTTCAGTTTTCATGTTATCTTATGCCTCTAGTAGACTTAGTGGGCAGATCGTCGGGCTTGGTGGCAGTACCCACTGAGAACTACGTGATAGTGTAGTTCTCACACCCGCTGTGGTAACGAGTTTTTCCGAGGTAGCTGTTCCGGTTTTTGTTCGAGCGGAGACAGCAGTTCGAGGTGAGGGAGTCGCGAGCTAGTTCCCTAACCGTCCTTGGAGTATAGTGGTACCCTTTTTGGAGCTTTGTAGTACAGTCTGCTGGATTATAGTAGATAGCTACTTTGAGAGTTTTATTTTTGAGAGGCTTATGTATTGTGAGGTTCAGATCTGTACTATTTGGAGTTGTACATTTATGTTTCAGTAGTTTATTAACAACTCTGATATTTGTATAGTCATAGTTTTATCTTTTGCAGGTTAGACGCTTCGTCCATACGGGGCTTTCCGTATAAGCGGCGTATCTGTTGGTGGGCCTAGAACGCAGTTTCGACCCTGAGACGTGACACGATCAGTATTGTTAGCCCTTGAGTTGTGGGTCGATCCCGGCTGTGGAGTATCTCCGGCCCGTGAGTATAGTGTGTCGAGTTGGGTGTCTCATTTTGGGAGCCGTTTGGGTTGACGGTGGTCCCGACTGTTGAGTACCTCCGGCCAGTGGGTTAGTACAGCGAGTTGGTTGAGTTCGCTAGTGTCTCGAGATCCGTGAGGGCTTTACTAGTTGAGTCGTTGAGAGTACTCCGACCTTTGTGTGAGAAGCTTGAGGATTTTGAGTCTGTCTGTTCTGAGAGAGAGAGAGTGGATTTTGACTACAGCCTGCATGTGCCATTGTTCGATACTCTATACCGCTCCGTTTTCCTTAGGTGGGGTCGCTCCCCATGAGATGCCGTAGTGGATGCGATGGTTGGCCTGATGAGGTAGTTTTCCGCAGTGGATGTGATGTTGGGCCCGTTGAGACAGTTTTGTGTGAGGGGTGAGTTAGTCCGTGTGGGACGCCCTACGTAAGTCCAGTCCTCTGTGGATGTAATGGCAGTGGGTAGGCGCAGGCTTGACTGGACCCTATGTGGCAGTCAGTTCGATTGGGTCGATTGAGCACCTCGTGTTCGAGTGGTTGCATGTCTTTTCATCTGTATCACCCATTGAGCATTTAGATAGAGGCATGGTAGCTGTATAGTTATTTTTCAGCTTTCATATTCAGTTTTACTGCATTATTATCTTATGCCTCTAGTAGACTTAGTGGGCAGACCGTTGGTCTTGGAGACGGTACCCACTGAGAACTACTATAGGATGTAGTTCTCACACCATCTGTCGGTGACAGTTTTGTAAAGGCCTTCCTTCCATCCCTACTCTAGTTGGCTCGACGGATCTAGGTGAGGGAGTCACGAGATAGATCCCTACCAGAGTTGTTCTTTATGGTAGGATAGATGTACCAACCCGGATTGTGGGTTTTACTATACACTGTTGTATTTTATGATTTTAGTTTATCTCCATTTTTAGATTCATAGATGTTGTGTAGGAGGATTTTACTTGTATTTTGTTCAGTGGACCAGATTTATTTGTATTATTATTATGGGAGATGGATATTATACTTTATTTTTTTTTCAGTTGTACAATGATTCAAATTTTTATTACAGCAGTTTTTTTCAGCTTTGATATCTGTTTAGTTGTTAGATGTTACCTTTTGCATGTTGGACGCTTCGCCTATGCGGGGAATCCCGTATGGGTGGCAGATCTGTTGGCGAGCCCGGGTCGCAGTTTCGATTCCGGGGCGTAACAAACAGACCTGCCAACCGGGTATGACCTCCTATATACTCGAAAGGAACGGAGACAACAAAATCACAAGGAGTACAATGTGATAACTAAGGCCCCGTTTGGTTCGGGGATAAATTTAAGAGGTATAAATTTTTTTATACCTGGGATTGCTTGTTATTCCGGGATAATGAAGTATAAAAGTTAAATTGCGTTTGGTTGAAAAGTTGGTATTCTTTGGAATAGTTAAAATTATGTTTGGTTAAAATTATGGAATAGTGAAGGATAGTGGAAAAAGAAGATAGAATTTTTTACAAAATGCCAACTTTACCTTTATCTTTTTTTATAGGAAAATTAATTTAATTTTTATATTAAATTTGAAGCAATTTAATTATAAGTAATAAATTATATCTTATCTAAAAAAATAATATTTTTTATTTTATAATATATTTTAGTAAATAATAATATTAGTGTAAGTCACATAGCCTCAAGTTCAATGATAATCACATAGCCGCAAGATCAAAGATAATGCAGTTTCACATAGCTGCAAGTTCAATGATAATGCAGTTTCACATAGTCTCAAGTTCAAAGTAAATCACATTAGCCTCAAGTTCAAATTAATTCCATTCACTCCTCCCCCTTATTCCCTTATTCCCATTCCCCTTTGGGATAATTCTTAACGGGTTATCCTAGGATAACCCGTTAAGAAGGGGATAAGAAAAAAATTTATCCCCTGTCTTTTTTGCTTGATGTTTGGCAAGAATAGGGGGATAAAGGGGGTTATTCCCCCTTTATCCCCCAACCAAACACTGCCTAAGAGTATTAGAGTGCGAATGGATAATTGTGAGGGTATATGAAACGACATTACAAAATGCTTGGCCTGTTGGAAATTCTTTCTTTTTTTTTGTAAGATATCAATTTTTTTAAAATAGTTTAAATTCAAAAATATTTAAATTACAGTATTTAAAATGTGGAAAACAGTTTTATATATTCACATGCAAGTTTATAGAATACTACAATATAGAAGTAATAAAGATTAGATGATGCTTGTGGGTCGAGGCGTGTACTGTATTATCCTAAACGCAAGATTGTCTATCCACGTACGAGGCTTCGATAATCACTCCTAACAATACAATGACCATGAACCACCCAGTCGGCACGACTCCGGGATGGTGCAGAACGAACCGTGTCGACTTTCAGAGATCCATCAAAACTCAAACGATTATTGAAAGAACAAGTTAAAACTCACTGTAGAAGATGATCAAATAGTATTGTATATTCTATATCTTAACCAGTTTTCCTTCTTTGTATATAGACTAGATCAAAGCTGCCTCGAGCAGCCCATAGGCATCTCGGTTTAGCAGTTGGACCTTATCAAGGAGGCCCTTGGGTAGCCCGTTAGGTTATTCCGAAGGTAAGGCTCTTAGGTAGCCCGTTAGGGCCTTCCCAAGGCAATGTTAAGTTGAATAAAATAAAAAGAAAAATAAAAGGTGAATCAAGTCAAGATCGCGCACGCCGCCTCCCGCCCGCTCGGCCCGGCTCGTGCTCGTACATAACCAACTCACATGAAGAAAAAAGAAGATATAAAGTGCTACCACATGTGATGAATTTTCATTGTGAGACTAAACATCACATGTGGTAAGTAAGACTTTGGACTCTCAGCTAAAGCCCATTGATGTTGGGCCACCTAAAAGGCCTACAGGCCAAAAATCAAGTTTTAAATCACAATAATAAAATTAATTCTAGCATTCTCCACATTATTTAAAAACTTAAAATAAAAGAAAGAAAAACAAAATAAGATACAAAATAACTAGAAAAGATGTTGGATCTCTTATACCACGTATTCGGCGAAGATACCTTTCGCGTTTGAGCCTTCACTTAGTGCAAGTCTATGTACATCCGAGGTCACAATGGTGGGCAATGCCCTTGAACCAAGGCCGGTGAATTTGATTTCCACAAACTGCACACATGATACAGCCGATTAGGTTTTATGCGGGTTAGCGCTTTTATGGCCATGCACTTATATCGCATTATGTGTGTTTTAGGGAACCGCCCTCTTCCAATAGTCGCGGCCTCACGACTCCACATATATAATAGGTTCTCAAACGGGTGTCTGCAACTCATGGGTCTCAGAACCATTCAGGGTAAATACCCTTCCTATCCACTTGCAGATATGAGCACTGTCGCCATAGGGATGAGTATATATAGACAGTGCTCCAAACAACTACCTATTCAATTTGTTTCTACCCATTGAACCTTCAAAAGGTTGGGTTGCCGTCGCTGATAGCTACTATTGTGGACCAAGCCCCATCCCCCTCGACGATTATAGGATTACTGTCCTAGACAATCGATTGGTAAGCTGATCAGCCAGATTCTTTACAGATCTCATAAATTCCAAAGCAATTATATTTTTCTTAATATCTGTCGAATGAACTTATGCCTCACTTTTATGAATCTATTCATCTTAGTCTTCACATTCTCTTGGGCACATTTGTTAATTGCAGAGCTACAATCACAATGAATACACATAAGTGCTAAAGGTCGCTCCATCAGTGGCAAATCATAAAGAAATTCTCTAATTCACTTAGCCTTTGCTACAGTAATGTCTAATGCTATGAGTTTAGATTCCATAGTACTTCTAGCAATCAAAGATTATATAATTAGTTTCCAAAAAACTGCTGCTCTTCCTAGGAGAATAACAAATCCAGTAGTGGACTTCACATCAGCTATATCACTAATCCAATTTGCATTACTATACCTTTCTAATACTGTAGGAAAACCACAATAATGCAAACCATAAAAAATAGTACATTTCAAATATCTCAAAACTCTCTCTAAGACAATCCAATGCTCTCTACTTAGATTATAAGTATATCTTCACAATTGGTTCACAGTATAAGCCAAATCAGATCTAGTGTAATCTACTAGGTATCCTAAATACCTATAATTTAAGCATATCCATTATGACATATTGGATCACCTCTAATCTTCGTAAGATGTACACTAGGATAATAAAGTGTCGCTACTGGCTTAGCATCAAAATATCCAAACTTCTTGAATAATTATTGTCACGCCCCGAATTTAAAAATCAGGTCTGAAATTTTTTTTTTTTTTTTGGAATAAATCAGAGTTTGCAAAACGGGCGTAACAGACCGCCACACGTATAGGAAATCCTCTATTCCGCGAACAGAGCCTCCCCTATACATGCACGGCTAGGCTAGTAATCAGCAACAGCTATCTCAGTACAACTACTACTATTCTACTCAGTAAGAATGAATCAGAATCAATTATTACATCATATTTAAATGTCTAACTCCAATAGAACTGGAATAAAATGCGGAAAGTGTAAAGGTCTGCAGAGGTCATCAATATGGATATGCTCATGGGGACAGCTCTATCGTAATCTGCTCACTGGATCGTCCCGCTATCTCCCCACCCGACGGACCTGGAAAATGGTCACCCAGGGGGTGTGAGATACACTGTACATGTATCCCAGTGGGCACGACGAGCCGAGGATCAGCTAATCGTACCTACTGGGTACTAAAATCTGCGGATAGTAAAGACCAATAGGAAAAGCTAGAATAACGATCAGATCTACTGATAATCAACAAGAAGCCACCGATACAACTAATATAGGCAGGTAATCCATATGAAGAACAGTATGTAAATAATGCTAGAATCAAGGTACATCAGTGATCATCAATCATGTAAATGTAGAGCGTGCATGCTGGAGATCGAAATCAACTACAAGGATCATGTATCAAGAACTACAAGTGCTGGAAGCATGTCTACATAAAACTAGTGCTGGGAACAACTGAGCAACAGTAAGAATAAAAGTAATGCATCAAAGGTCGAATCCAAATACCCAATCATGTGCCATATTGGTCTCGCAGGACCTCAGGCAAAGCCACTTTTCGGCACCTTTTTCGGCTGACATAACCTTGTCGAGGGCTCACGGGTCTATCATCATACCACTTTACCGGTAAAGAACAATCTCCACGGGGAGCTACCCCGGCCATGTTCGTGAAGTACAGCAGTGCATGGCAAGTCATCATGATCAATCTCACGGTCTAGTGACCGAGTAGTCGGCACACGCCGAAATCCCAACAGGGAATCATCTGTCTATATCTATCCATCGGAATCAATCAATCATGCATATCGAGTAGTATCTATCAATCAGGATCAATCAATCATGCATATCAATAATATCTCGAATAACATCTCAAAGACGGGAATCAACAGGTGTCATCTAATCATGCAAATCTATATATATCAATCAATCAGGATCAGTCAGAAATAATCAGGGGTATGTGTATGATAATCGGCTGATCGTGACAAGCAATCTCAATCATAGGTCTAATCAGGTCAATGTCAATCAGAGGGATCATGCTATGTCAAAAGAGATCAATATATGTCAGGCTAAGTCATATAGGTAAAATCAGCAGGGCAAGTCAAAAACAGGTGTCCGACTGGACTAAAGCAACCAGAGGGCCAAAAAGCTGAGGCCCGGTTCGAAGATAACCCACCTGGATGACGGCAGATCCTCGAACTCCCGCGCCGCTACTGGGAGGCTGGTGCTGAAGAACTGGGCCCTGTATAAAGAGATATGATCAGTAAATAACTCACACAACCCTTTCCCGACGACGCTACACTAACGAAAGCTTAAACGGGTCAAATCGGTCGGTTTATCGGTCAAAATCTGATTCCTGGTCAACGAGGACCTTCGGAACCCTAACAAGATGTCCAGATGTACGTAGGTGCTGTTTAAAGAGAGTTCATACATCAATTTTGCATTTTGGTCCATAATGTATTTAAAATTGCATAAAATATCAAGTTCTTTACTGTTTCGGCTCGCTCTTAAAATCCGGGGTCCAACGACGACGCCGTAAGTGCCAGCGCGTCACATTTGATGCGACGGACCCCGTGCTCACAACCCTGGGTCAGCGCGAAACCCCAGAGCAAAGTTAGCCTTTTAACTCGCGATATTGGACACACTGTTTTGCCCCGTTCTTGCAATCCGGGACTCCGACGACGACGCCGTAAATTTCAGCGGGTTCGTTACGTCGAGACGGAGCCCGTGCTCACGGGGTTTGGTCGACACGGATCCCGAGTTAAAAGTTGGCCCATAATGCTCTTTATGTCTATTATACAACTATGCTACAACTTATTATATGCATGATCAACATGAGATCTAACTTGAGCATAGTGTGCAGTAATGACAGGGGAGTGCAGTGCTTACCCTGCGCACGTCGGAGGCCGGCCGGAAAGTCGCCGGAGCAAGGTGGTGCTCCAAGCCAAGGCTCGGTTGGCTGTTCTTTGAGCAACAGTGGTTCAGCTCAGTTCCAGAGGTGAGCACCAGCTAGGAGGGGTCCCCAGGATGTCTCGAGTGCAGTCAGGGTCGGCCGGCGGCGGCCGGAGGCGGCGGCGGCCGGAGGTGAGCCGAAATCTACAAATCGGGTTCATGGTTTGAGATCCAGCAACAGGGGGTCTCTCGGCCCAAAGTAAAATGATGGAGGACATCGAGGGGTTGCTAGAGCCTTACCTGGGTGGTTGTCGGAGTCCCAGAGCGCCGGGGATCGCCGGAGCTCGAGCCGTAGTCCTCCTCGGGTGCAACCTTGGAGCATGGAAACCTTACGTCAAGAGGGCCATGCAACTTGCTGGGAGGACTCAGGGGATCAAGATAAGCCTACCTGGAGGTTCCCGGCGACTGAGGAACGCCGGCGAGGCGGCGCCGGAGAAGCTCGGTCAAGCTTCAAGGCCTCTAATGGCGGATTCCGGCCGGCTGGGTTCCGGCCGGTGAGACTTGGATCAACAGAGTCCTCTTGATGCAAGGAGTCTTCTGGTGGCGGTGGCCGGCGCTGGGAGGCCGCGGCGGCGCCGGACGGCGACGGTCGGCATGATTATCAATTTTCGGGTTTCTAGGGCACGCTGGTTTGGGCTCGATCTTAATCCGATCGTGCTCAAACTTTCGGGAGGTGTTGCAGTCGCTCAGAGGACCCGGATCAACGGCTCTGATCTCGATCTTGATGGCCGGATGGAGCCCGCGCCCGTGATCGGTCCAGAACAATAATCCGGCGATAATGGTGGTCCGCCGGAGATCGGGGCGACGGCGCCGGCTGGGCCTGCACCAGGGGGTTCCTCATGGTGTAAGTAACACCATGATCAAGTTCTTGGCCGAAAACAAAAGGAAAAGTTTCAACCTTACCTTCGCCGGAAAAGCAAAGGAAGAAGGGTCTCCCCCGCGGCGGCGCGCGGCGGCGGCGGCGCTCGGGTTCACCTCCACTCAGTTTCTGCTACACGAGGGACCCTACAGGTGGGTTCTAGATTGATCAGAATCTCTCGAGCACCCTCCTTTTTCCCGCACCCGAGAGGGGGTGGTTTCTTGCAACCCGTCTTCTCCGGCGACTGGGGAGGCGGCGGCCGGTGCGGCTGGGTCCGAGGGAGCGGCAGAGGCAAGGTTTCTGTTGTTGATGGCGGCTAGGTCTAAGATATAGAGGAGGTAGGGTTTAGGGCTATAGTATCTAGCATGTATATATATATATAGCTATAGGGTTTGACATAATTGCAATGTAGCCCTACTACACCTAGTATTCTCACCTAGGTCCTTCACAGTACAAGAGATCTCGCACTTAGGTCCCTCCCCAAAAGATGGCACGCTTTTCGAGGCAACATATATAGGGTTTTAAGTGCAAAAATCCCCCTTTTTGCTGCATTTCACGCTTTTCGAGGCGATCCGGTCGTCAGATCGAGAAACGAACTTCGCCACGACGTCCGGCTCGACGAAACCTATCAGGTAGCGGTCTTCGTTTTTCCAGAAGCTGCCCGGATAAAATCTCGGTCCATAATTACTGTGCCAAAATACCATTTTCGCGCTTTTCGAGATTCCAGAGTCGTCAAACAGAATTTTCGACTGCGCCATTGCGTTCAGAACATCGAAAATAGCTGGAATTGACTACTCGAATCACTATATTAGGAGTCCAGATAGTAAATTGGCCAACGTTGGCGCGAAGGAGACTCGAAAATAGGGTTTACTGTTCACTTGTACCCGCGACTTAAGTCGCGGGTCCCGCCGGCTTCAATGCGGATTTCTGGAAGATCCGACCGTCAGATTCGAACATGTTTAATATGGTTTTCGCTCAGTTCGACGAGACGGTCGCGTTCGTGGTCTCGGATCTTCGAGATCAGGCTCGGATTGAAAAGTGATATTTCTGGCCCACTAATTGTGGAAATTACACTGCAGAAAAGGGGCACTGTCGCTATCTGAGCCATTTATGATTCAAAATTCGACCTGACTTTTATTATTTCTCTTTTTTTTATTTATTTACAAAATTTAATTTCTTACAATTATTCACTGTAGTGAGATTGGCTTATAACAATTTTATTTAATTTTCTAATAATCTTCATGTTGAGAATTACATCTGCTTGCCCAAGATCTTTTATATCAAAAGTTTTATTAAGTAATTTTTTCACATCAGTTATCACATCCATATTGCAACCAAATATTAAAATGTCATCAACATATAAATACAAAATTACCATCTGTCCATCATATTCCTTAGAATACACGTATTCACCAGACATATTCACATAAAAATCATTGGTCACAACAAAAGAATCAAATTTCAAATGCCACTACTTAGCAACTTGCTTAAGTCCATATAAGGATCTAGTTAACTTGCACGCTTTATTTTCATGCCCCAAAATAATAAATCCTTCAGGTTGCTTCATATAAATCTCTTCCTCTAAATCACCTTTTAGACATATTGTCTTAACATCCATTTGATGAACAATCAAATAATGGACAGAAGCTAAGGCAATCAACACTGTAATAGAAGCAATCTTAGTAACAGGAGTATACATATCAAAGTAATCTACACCAGGCTTCTAAGAAAAATCCTGAGCTACTAATCTAGCTTTATACTTCTCTACAGTACCATCAGGTCTCAACTTTTTCTTAAAAATCTATCCACAACCTACAGGCTTACAATTGGAAGGTAAATAAGACAACTCCCAAGTATGATTTTGCAGAATAGATTGCATCTCCAAATTAACAGCCTCTTTCCAAAAAGATGCATCTATAGACGCCATAGCTTGGTCAAAAGTAGATGGGGTGTTTTCTACAAGTAGGATACAAAAATCATCTCCAAAATTTTTTTCAACCCTAGGACGCCTACTTCTCCTAGGTTCAATCTCTTCCATAGGTTCACTAGTTCTAGGTCTACTAGAGCTACCAATAGGCTCAATAGGAATATGTCTATCTACTCTAGTCCCAAAAGAAAAAAATCCTCAAAGTACACTGCATCTCTATCCTCAATAATAGTGTTGTTTGAAATCTCATTAATCTCAAAATTCACCACAAAAAATCTTTTTCTTCTTATTCTCAGATATCTTCACTTTAGCAAAGCACCCCCACACTTTAAAATAGCCAAGACTAGGCTTCCTATCTTTCCAAAGCTCATAGAAAGAGACAGAAGAACTTTTGTGGGGAATTTTATTGAGAATTACACATACAAAAATTAAAGTTTCCCCCATAAGTTCTCAGATGCACCTGAACTAATGATTTTAGAATTCACCATATCCATCAAAGTTATATTCTTTCGTTCTGCTACTCCATTTGATTGAGGTGTATAGGGAGCAATCACTGGATATACAATTTCAAACTCTTGACAAAAAGCAGTCATTTCATTTGAAGTATATTCATCATCTTAATCAGATCTCAAAACTTAATTTTCTTACCTAACTGATTTTTCACCTTAGCCTTATAAATATTAAATTTACTCAAAACCTCATCTTTAGTTCTAATCAAGTAAACATAGCAATATTTAGAATGATCATTTTTAAAAATCACAAAATCGTGCACGCGAGAAGAAGCTACATTCCCCTTGTTCACCGATCCTCCACTTGAGTCCTGATAAGTGGAAAGTCAAGTGCGGTCAGAGCAAGCATGAACATTTGCTCCAGTGTCTATCCACCAATTAGAAGAACTAAAAGCTAGATTAATTTCAGGCAAATTAGATCCTAACCTGATAGTGGAGTAAGAATGGCTAGGCTCAGCAGTCAATATGTTCATCTAGCGCTCAGGAGGAGCTCTCTTCTTATTTTTTGGTGCGGAAGGCCAACTCTTGTGGTAGTAGCAGTCCTTCGCAAAGTGGTTGGTCCTCTAGCACACAAAGTAACCAGAACTACCTTCACGCCCCTCAGGTTTAGGCTTTTTAGAGTTTGGGTTAAACTTCTTATGGTGGAAATGCTTATTCTTAAAGTTTTTATTGGGTTGAAAGTTTCTAGCCTTAGGTTTAGGGTTCTCTACAAGGATGGCTTGGGTAGTCGGCTCATTAGGCTTCTTATCCCTAGTTCGGTTGGTTTCTTCTATTCTAATGGATTTTAGGATATAATTTAGCAAAAGCTTATTATGATTATGATTAAGATCATTTGCAAGGTTAGACTAGGAGGGAGGCAGCTTATCTATAAGGGTGGGAACTGAAAAGTTATCATCAAGATCTACTCCACTAGATCTAAGCTGCTCAACAATATGCTCAAAATCATGAAGTTGGTCAGACATAGGTTTACAATCTATCAACTTAAACTTAATCAAATCAAAAGCTTGGTATCTTTTCTTAGTAGGATCAACCTGACCATACTTATGTTCTAAAGAAATCCATAATTCCCTAGTAGTTTGAACACTACAGTAGATGTCATAAAGTTTATAAGATAATGCGCTAAGAATCCTGTTCAGACAATGATAGTTAATCATGCTACAATTAATATGAGGTGTAGATGCAGGTGTAGGGATAGGTACAACAGCAGGAGGAGTAGAAGCATTATAAGTTTGGCTGCGAATATGCGGTCGATTTACCACAGTCTGAATAGCACCTTCAGGTGTAGTTCCATTGCCACTCTCGACAAGATCTGAGATAATGAAAATTAGCCCAAGTATGGTGAGCTAGAATTTCATTTGGTTCTGCCACCTTTTAAAATTACGACCATTAAAAGTAAATGGTTTCGCCGAATATTAGTCCTGCATCAAAATAAATCTGTTTTCTCGTAACCTACTATAATGTCACACAGTTGCACTATATCTATAACAGTAAATAGTTTTGTATTATATAAGTTGACAATATATAAACTAAATTGACAGAGATAAATATATAGTAATGATACTAAGTTTTTAATTATCAGTGTAATAATAACACAATATATTATAACAATATGAAAATATATTAACTTATAATAATACAAAGATATTGATTAATAGTGTAATGACAAACTCTTTATATATATAAATATCAGTGCACCAAGATGTATATTAACATAGCAATGTATGTATATATAATTAACATAGCAATAAGATGTCTATATGTATAAATAATAATACTATTTCTATAATATTAAAAGAAACCGAAAGATAAATTATTTAAATCTTACTTTTAGAATGTTGAAAAAATCTTTCTATTTTTTTTAGTAAAATATTAGTTTTCTAAACATAGTTTAAATTCAGAAATATTTAAATTACAATATTTAAAATGTAAAAAATAGTTTTATATGTTCACATGCAAATTTGTAGAATACTACAATATAGAAGTAATAAAGATTAGATAATGCTTGCGGGTCGAGATGTGTGATGCACTGTCCTATAAGCAAGATCGCCTCTCCACATGCGAGGCTTCAGCAATCACTCCTAGCGATACAACGATCAAGAACCATCCAGTCGACACGACTCCAAGATGGCGCAGAACGAACCACGTCGACTTTTAGAGATCCAGCAAAACTCAAATGATTATTGAAAGCACAAGTTAAAACTCAGTGTAGAAGATGATAAAATAATACTGTATATTCTATATCTTAACCAGTTTTCCTCCTCCATATATAGACCATATCAAAGCTACCTAGAGCAGCCCATTCCCAAGGTAAGGCTCTTGGGTAGCCTGTTTGGGCCTTCCCAAGTTAATGTTAAGTCGAATAAAATAAAAAGAAAAATAAAAGGTGAACCAAGTCAAGACCGCGCGCCGTTGCTCGTCCGGCCCCGCTCGTGTTTGTGTGCATGTGTTTTGGAGATGTCTTTCCTCTCTATAACACCCATAGACTTTACATTAGTTCTATATATAAGGTATAAATAGGATTAAACTTCTTAACCCGGCTATAGTATTTTGGGTGGTAGCTAGACCCAAGAGGTTAAGAGGGTTGAGCGTGCTAGAGCTAGAGTAGTTCTAGGATAGGTGACCCCCTGGGAAGTTGGGGCGTCACACTCTTACTTTCTCCTAACCAACTCACATGAAGAAGAAAGAAAATATGGAAGTTGGGGCGTCACACTCTTACTTTCTCCTAACCAACTCACATGAAGAAGAAAGAAACCAACTCACATGAAGAAGAAAGAAAATATAAAGTGTTACACATGTGATGAGTTTCCAATGTAAAACTAAATATCACATGTGGTAAACAAGACGCCCATAGTGAATTAATCCACCACAGAAAATGACAACGAAGGAAGAGAAAACGGAGATGGAAGAATTGGCCTTGAGGAAAGGGAGAATGACAAAGCATCGTGCCATAATTTTCGTTCGGAGAATGCTTCAATTCGACGAAGAAAAGCAATAACACAAGAAAGAGGAAGAGAAACAATGAATTGGTTCAACACAAAATACATTGGAAGTTCGGCAGAAGTGAACTAATTCGATTCAATCAATGAAACATGGAAACATGTGGAAAGGTCGAGCCAAGTCGGCCTAATGCAGAGATTACAGGTATGACCTGGTTCAGTTCAAGCATGAATTATACCGATTCAACACAAGTTGTCAGGTAAGACCCAATTCGGTTCAAGTAAAGAAATAGAAAAATATGTGGAGGAGTTCGGTTCAAGCAAAGAATGAGAAATATGTGAAGAAGTTGGGTTGTTTTGGGGTGGAGTACATACTCAACAATGACGGAAATGCTATCACGTTGCAAATTTTATAAAAAATAATATATAGATACAGATATATGGATTATAATAATACAATAATATTGTAAAATCATTAATAGTATTAGTGCAAGTACCTTCGCATTGTGGCGGATCGATTATGTAGTAGTGAATGAACGAAAGAAACTAAAGAGAAGAAATAGTAAAAACATAAGAAGAATAAACAAAGCTGAAAAAAAAATAAGTTGAAAAAGAAGAAGCAACAGTAAAAGTAAAAAAAGAATAAAAGCATTAGAATAAAATAAGATAAAGAAAAAATAAATGGAATATATTATGTGTATGACAATAGTAAAAGTATCGTAAGGATAAAAGAGTAGGAATAGTAAAAATAATAGTAAATTAAATAGAAGAAAAAAAGTAGAACCATAAACAACAACATCACCCGCAAAGAAGGAGAATAAGTATACTAATAGAGTAAAAATTGTGCTAATGTGTTACATTCTTTAGCTGTCCATCTTTAAATATTTATTATTCTCTTTAACTTGGTGTTCTGCCGTCCATTTGGTGTTATTGGTGGAACAAAGCAGACCGTTGGACGGTCTATATGACGACTAAGCCAAATAATTTCATGATTAGTTTTCAGCATTAGTTGGCAAATTTTAAAATAGCAACGCGGAGGATGGGGTCGATGCTATTGAGCGAGGAGGGCATCGCCTCGTTGTCAAATACCTCAATAGAGAACATCGTCATTACTTGCGCTAGGGTTAGGGGGAGGACGTGCTAGACCCTTTACAACGCTATAGCTAGCAAAAACCCAATATGATCGTTGGAAGTTCCGGCGGAGAAGCCACATGCGGAGAGAGTTAGAAAATCTACGTTAGGAAAAGAGAAATGGAGAAAAATCATAGCATCAATTGAGAGATAGTAGAAACTGCTGTGGAATGCGAGATGGCAGAGCATCAAAAGAGAGAAAGAGTAGAAACTATTGTTGTCACGCCCCGAGGTCCTTTCTGTAAATCCATTTTAAGGAAAACAACGAAAAAAAGTACGATATTTTTTTTTTTTAAAAAAAAAAACACCCTTGAATACACCCCGAGATGCGCACAGACCCTCCACAAATACAGATAATTCCTTTGTTCACACGGACAGAGCCTCCCGTATATTTGCACGACGTCACACATTGTACAATTTCACAACCACTAATTTCAACTCACACAAAACTACCGCATTCACAAAGGATGCACAAACAGCTAAATGATCCTTAAAATGATACTTTACTGCTCTGCAGTGTCCTTACCACAGATGATGTATATGCACAGGTTATCAAGCATTCATATTCTTTTAAAAACGTTTCCCACACAAAAACCTTATTTGAAATCTATTAATGCAATGAAACCAAAATCCTTTTCAAAATGGTTTTCCACACTGAAACATAATCTTTTGAAAATCGACTACCACGAGGGGTAGAAAATATTTTTCATAAAACCATGATATCATAATAACAAGAATTCACTTCTTAAACCAAACAAACAATCAGACATAAACTGCACCATCACAAATCTAAATCCATCGACAAGTAAATATCGGGTAAAAAGAAATACTGAACAAAAATCTCAGGACTACTAAGCTCTCTAGCTATGTCGTCGCCTCACGTATCATCCCGACCGTCACCTCTCGCCGCACCTGCAACTGGGGGGTAGTGAGAAACCAGCAAGGGTCTCCCAGTGGGTATTGTAAGCCAACGAAGGCAAGCTGTACTCACTGGCGAAAGAAGCAACAACTATAAGGTATCACAAGGTCAGATATAGTATCAATGAAAGAAAGTATAACAATGAACAGGTAGTAGCAAGAGAATATATCAAATAATAATATCAGAATAACTGCTACTGTAAACTAGAAAGATACCAATAACCAATAACAACCGACGATAAACAAATACAGCAGCAACCAAGAATGGAAGAAACTACAACTACCAATCAATGCATAAATATTCGCTACTGTAGAGAATAACAGATATGATAATGCATTAAACCGATGAATAGTCCAAATCACCCAATCATGAGCCATATTGGTCTAAAGACCTTAGACGAAACCACTACCGCTCTCCCTGGCATATAACCCTAGCAGGGGCCGCATCGGACTCACGGGTTGGAAGTACGATCACTTTTTCGAAAAAGAACACCCTCTTGCAGTAGCCAAACCGCTGGTGTACGCGAAATGCACTCTGAGCTGTGGCAATCGATGCAAAATGCTTAATAACCAACTGTCGGCAAGTAGCCGAGATAGAATCAACAAGGAATCATTGACCGAAACCAACAAGTCATATCACCGGTCTCACTATGTCACCGACCAATTAAGTCCATTATTTCCGAAGGAATGCCACAGTGTCACCGACCAATCAAGTCCAGATAATCCAAATATCATGCAATAGATACAAGATATAAACAATCATGAAGTCACTAAATCATGCTATGTCTCAAGATCATGTGTTATAATCATGTCATATGAACTCTAGCAATCACAGAATACCGCTCTACTTCTAGGTCATGATGCAAATAGAAAAGTAGAGCAAACATGAACGAA
This sequence comes from Tillandsia fasciculata, assembly GCA_029168755.2. NCBI lineage: Eukaryota > Viridiplantae > Streptophyta > Magnoliopsida > Poales > Bromeliaceae > Tillandsia > Tillandsia fasciculata. The sequence goes on from CM054950.1 coordinate 5,448,314, forward strand.
ATGTGTGGTGCTTAAGTGCTCAACATGCAAAGTGTGTAATCAAGAAAGAAAACACGGGGGAAGGAATGTCACTGAGCATGCACCACTGAACCAACTTCCATCGTATTTCAGGTAGAGTACCCACCTGAAATCCGATAGAGCACCTAATACCGAAAGTGCTACAACTAGTCACCTGCACCTACGAAAGGTACTATAAAATTATAAACCACTCTATACTAAATACCACCGTAACCCACACATCTACTCACACTCCGAGAACCATTCAGATGATCAATACATTTTACTGATTCCCGGAACCCGCCAGAGATACCTGACAACTCACCGAAACACAACCGAACCTACACAGTGTCCCAGAGAGTTCCAACGCTCAACAAACACCACCTGCTGGCCCAGACACTTCGATTTGGGTGTCCGGGCAAGAACACACACAAACGACGCGAATATGTGTGATTAACAAAAATCGAACAATATCGGGTTCCCAAATATGCCAATTTTGGCTCTGAAACCCACTATAACCTATCCACTGCCTCTGGGCATGCGAAGGAGCAGGATGACCAGCCAACAAGGCTTGACAACAAACGCAATGCATTCAAGTTGACAGAACTGAATTCTAGAACAAAACAGCGATCGGACGACGAATTTGGCCGATGATCACGCCGAAATCTCAAAATAAGCACCGCGATAATCTACGGACCTAGGACGACCAATCCAAAGGTCAAGCACAACTTATACACACTTTCCGAGGCAACACGTATGCAATAATTGAACAAAAACCCCAAAACATACACTAGGACGCAAGATTAATACATAAAAATATAGTATTTAAGCATTTACCAGAATTTCCCATGCTTCGGAACCCAACTAACACCACAGCCTGACAGGTCTCGACGTTCTGAAGGCAATGCTCACTGTCCGGAGTGAAAACGAGCACCGAAAAGCGCATCAGGGCAAGCCGAACCTCAAAATCCAATGTTGCCAGGGGCGGCGCAGCCAAACACGCAAACCGAAGCAAACCCGATGTTGGCTAAGGTGAGCATGGTGATCAACACACCCACAGGAACACCGTGCTCTCTTGCGGCGACATCACCAGCGGCCGGGGTGGCCGGAACGAGAAGCGCGGCCACAACAACACCCTAAAGTGAGCAGTCCAAAGCAAGGGGGCTCCCGTGGGGCGCGGGCTACGTGCTGGGTTGCGCGCAGGTTGGGCCGCGCGCAGGAGCGACGCGCCGATGCGGCTGCATGCGGGCGCAAGCGCGCTCGAGAGGCACGCAGGCTGGAGCACTGCGCTGGCTGGGCGCGCGGCCAGGCAGCAGACGCGGGCATAGGTAGCAGCAGACGCGGGCATAGGGCTGCACGCGCGTGGGACTTGTGGGCGGTGCGCAAGGCGTGCGAGCGCGCACGGTGTGCGGGCCCGTAGCCGAGGCAGTCGCTAGGGCTTGCAACGCGCGGCCTGCTACGCGCTCGGGCGTAGGCTTGGGCCGAGGCGGGCTGGCGGCGCGCAGGCGCACTGCAGGTGCCGGTGCCCGAGGCAAGGGGCCTGCGTCTCGGCCCGGCGGCGCACGGCACAGGGTGTAGGGTAGTGCACGGGTTCCTCCTCGTGCGCGTGCGCTCGAGCGTGCAGAGACGGCGGCTGCTGCAAGGGAAGGGCGCCCGGATGCCTACCTGCACGGCTCCGGCGACGGCGGCGGCTACGAGGAAGGAGATGGGATTTGGTTTAAGGGTGAGATAATTAGTGAGAAGTAGGGTTTCCCTTTTTGGGTTAAAAAATCTCTGGTCTCCTTTTAAAAAAAAATCTTTTATAACATTTACCCCTACCCTCCAAATTCACTTATCCTTATCCAAATTTCAAATTTTGAAATTTCGAACTTCGGTAACCTCGAAAAATATGCAAAAAGTTAAAATGCCTCAAGAGGATCAATTTCATAAATCTCGACGCGTAAAATGTCGCAACTGCTCCCGAATGTACCGAAATCTATACTTTCGGTCCAATAATTTTGCAAAACGTGCCGATCTGGAAGATCCGGTTGTCGGATTTGAAATTTGATCGCACCACCACGTTCAGTTTGACGACGTCGTCAAAGTGATAATCTTTTTTTTCGAAGATCTCACCAGATTCAAAAGTTGGTCATTTTTTAGAAAAAAATCTGATTCTTGTGATTTTTGCGTCGAACTCCGTTTTTTACGCTTTCCGGTGCAACCAACACAGCAAATTCAAAGACGAATTTGATCACTCCCTCCCGCGCTAATTCACTAAAAAATCAGTGAAAAAAATTTCGAGAATTTAATCCTCAAAGTGCTGAAAGTAATACCCTCTTTATATTTTCGAAATTAATTTCGAACTTTAGTTAAATTTTGAAATCCAAAATTTACGATTCCCACAACTGTGGAATGCGAGAGGACATAACTCTTCGTTCGGTAAAAAAAAATGAAGAGGTTTGTGGAGCCCATGCTCAATATCAAGAGGGTTGCACTAATGGAAGAGATCATGCCACATTGGATAAGAAATCGAGTTTTAATGTATTGGTATATATAGATTATATTGACTGAATTAGATTTGATTTTACAATGCCTTTAATTAATTACTCAATTGTTTGGTGCATAAAGTGTACTAATAGATAGAGTGCACTAAATAAATTTTCATAGTTGAGAAAGATGAGATGAGATAATAGGAAAAATTTAAATCACTATAAATTTTTCATATATAGATTTTCTATATGATTTAAATTATATTTATTGAATTAGATTTTAATTGTATAAGCACTATTTAGTTTTTTTAAATTTCTTTAGTGTATATGTAAAATAATAAATCAGGTGCAATTAATAATTTTTATTAATTGAGAAAGGTTTATGTTTATAATGTATTGAGAATTAATATATAGTGATAGATTATAGATTATAGATTATAGATATTGGTAGATAGATTATAGTATATAGGTTATCCGTAGCAGTATTTAATTCTAATACTCAGCGAATCATAAATATTTATTATTATTATTATTTTTTATTGAAAATCCAGTAAATAGACTGGAATCCGGTCCAAAAATAAATCGGCCCTCTCAATACCGGACCGAAGACCAGACATCGAACCGGACCGGACTGGCACGGACTCGATCCGTAAGACCAGATCCGGTCCAACTCTATAACTGACACTTGTTTCAACTACCCAGTGCATGTGGATCCAACGGCCCCCATTCCCACTATATCTAGGGCTCCCGAAAACCTCGGCGCTCCGACGACGAGCATCGCCCTTCTCCTTCGTCCCCACGCCCTCGCCCCTATGCGGACGCTCTGATCCCTTCCTCCTCCTCCCGCCCCCCTCCCCCTCCCCCTCGTCTTCGTCTTCAACCTCTCAATCGCCATTGAGATCCACCTCCGAGGTCGCTCCTCCTCCTCTTCTTCTTCATCTTCGCCGTTGGAGATCGATCTCCGAGGTCGCTCATCGTCGCCGCCATGTCGTGGCTCAAGAACGCCGTGAACAAGGCCGTTGAGGTCGGTGGGAGGAACAACCTCACCCGCACCGTCCGGAACTATGCGGACTCCGTCGTCCACCACGCCGGCCAAGCCGTCGCCGGCGGCGCCCGCATATTCCAGGACCGCATGGTGAGCCCCTTTTCTTTGCGGGAGTCTCGTATCGCATGCGTTTACTGGGGACTTAGATTCCTTCTATGTCCTCTTTTTGACCTAATCCGAGATGTAGTTGATCAAATGGAAATGGAGTTTTCCTTTGAGGATTTCTTTTTTTCTTAATTTAATTTTTATTTGCAGTGTCAAATAGGGAAATTCTTGGATGATGCTATGTATTTATGTGTGCTAAGATCACATTAATGTAGAACTGGGTTAGAATATATATATAAAGAGTTGAGCTGGAATGCTACAGACCGGCCCGGTTGCCATCCATTTATTTTCAATGATGAAGCTTTCAAATTGACGATCGACACCGTTGAACATGATCTAAACCACTAGAACTATCTAAAAATTAAATTTTAAATCTTTTCAAATCAAAAGGTTATAAAATTTATAATTTTAATGATAGATATAAGTCTTTTGCTCGTTTAACGGTATAAAGAGATCTAAATTAATTGAATTTTTGTTAGAATTTTTTTTAAACTATTTATAATAAGATCTATACTTTTGATCTTGATGACAAGATTTCTATCGTCACTTTTTGTAGGATATTTATTTTCAGCCGTTTATTTTTTTGCCCACTTGATGGACTAGAAAAGAATTTTGAAAAAAATATGAAATTGAATTTCTAAATAGTTTAAATAATTTAGATCATGTTCAATGGTGCCGATCGTCGATTTGGAAGCTCTATTATCGAAAACAAATGGGTGGCAAACGAGCCGGTTTGCTACTAATAGCATTCCAGCCTAGCTCTCTCTCTCTCTCTCTCTCTCTCTCTCTCTCTCTCTCTCTCTCTCTCTCTCTCTCTCTATATATATATATATATATATATATATATATATATATAGAAAGTTCGGCTACTATGCTTGTTGTAAGTTTTCTACTGTTAGATCTATCCTATTGACTAATTTCATTTCTTAAATCATTCTATTTTTCCAACCACTCACTTTACCCAAGGGGCCCACTATCATTCTTACCACACATCTTTTCATTTAAGGGCTAAAAACCTACAAGCACCAATATCACTTGCAGATATTGAGGGGAAAAGTAAAATATATACACTAGTGGATGCAGATATTGATTTTTTATTGGATCATGTCACTTGCTTACTTCTGCAGGGTATTCACAATTATAAAAGCTTCAAGCACACCTTGAAAAGATTAGAAGAGGCTGCTGTTTCTTGCAGGGGAGAAGAGAGGGTTCAACTTTTAAGAAGATGGTTGGTGGCCTTAAAAGATGTTGAGAGGGCATCAGGAGATTCAGTAGATGAGAAAACTTTAGAGCAGACTCAATCTTATGATGAGCCCAATACATCTCCTCGAAATGGTCCACTGGTTAGTGTATGCAATGCTTCGCTTGTCATACTGAAGTTCATTTTCATTATCATTGTCGTGCAAATATGCGCTAGTTTCCTTTTCTTGACTTCTAATATATTTTATCAGTATGCATCACTTTGGATGAAAGAGTATATTCTGCAAAATGAGAGAATCTGATTATAAAAATGAAACTATAAATCGAACAATACAATGCACTTTTTCTGTCTTTCTCCATCGTATGCTTTTATCTGTTGGTCAGAAGTTTGTGATTGTAATATAGTGTATAGCTAATGTACTTAATCTGCATAATTGAATAAAAAGCTATCTGAACTTATCATTTACTGATAAATAGTGTAGGCAACATAGTTAATTGGCTGCTTATTTTGACAAATAAGTGCAACAAGTTCAGTATTGCCCTTTTGTAATAACAGTCACCTGTCTGTTCTGAACAATTGAGTACTTTATTTTTTGCAAGTCCAGTTGTAAATATGCTTGTTTTAATCACTCCAGAGCACTGTTTTCTTAAGAATAGTTTCCTGACCGATGAATAACTCAATGTCTCGATTTTTCTAGAAATCTAGTTCTGAAGTTACAATGAAATTTTCTCATCCATACTGTCAAGTGAGGTTTTCACACTTTATTTTTATAAAGTTTGTTTAATTTGATAGTCAACTCACCGAGAATAAAAAATATGTGTCTGACATTTCCTTTTTCATTCTCTCATGGGATTCATGACATGATGGATTTGACTTCGTTTGAATTCCATTTAATATGAACTATTGTTTTGTTGATGCCTGTCTTGTGTGCTTTTGTCACCTTTGACTTTGATGCAATTGTGGTATGAAAGATGACCTAAAGTTTTGGTTGTTTGCATCAATGTTTTCTAGGTTTAAAAGGTTGTTTCTGTTGAAGGGCTTACTTATATGTTGGCTATGAGAGTATATCTTTTACCTGCAATAACACCTCCGCTAAGTGGAATAATATTCTTTGAATGTCGGAACCTCGAAAAGTTTTGTATCTTAACATACCTTTGTAAATTACATGAAATTACTTTCTCACTGGCATAATTTATCCTAGTTTTTAGAAGTCATTGCTAATTTCTTAATGAAACTTTTCCGCAATTGGTAATAGATGACTAGGCAATATTTAACATTTTCACCTTTATTTCCAATTCTTGCATGCAGGCTTTATTTTTTGATCCTGATATTGGAGGTGAGCCAATGAATTTCCGCGATGTGTTCCTTTATAGCCAAGCACTTGAAGGCATCACATTGTCCATGGTGAGTAAGGCTACATTTTAAGGTTGTAAGCCATTCTTGTTTTGCTTAACTGTTCAGAGGACAACAAATGGCTAAAAAGCTAGCAAATAAGCATATCAGTTGGTTGGCATCTCCTATCATTTAGCATGTTGCTAACCATTTTACACTTCATTTTTAGTACTTCTAGGTGTCTTGTGTTTTATGAGGAATTGTGTGTGCTCATACCCTTTATTTTAAGGAAAAAGTTCCATTTTCTCCTGCTAGTATACTTAGTCATGGTCATGCACAAATCAGTGGTGAACATGGAATGGACATGCTGTGGGGAGATGGGCTTGGTTTAGACTTTAGACCTACCTTAGACCTAGTAGGTAGTTGGAGGTGAGATTCATCTAAAATGTTTCATGCCTAAGTTCTTTTTCCATTCTTTGATGTCAGGCTTGTGAATCCTACTTTCTCTCACTTATTGTAATTGGACATTATGGATAGAAACACATTATTTTTGCATTTAAACAACATAAGAAACTCCGAGCATTTCTGGATGAGGACAACCATCTTAATACAGACAAATAAATTCGACGAGTGCAAATTTGTATTTTGGTCCAGTTTCCAATTAGGAAATTTTTGTTGTTGAACGCTTGAACTTTCGTTGGTTTGATCTGATTCTTAATTTGGACAATTGGGGTTTGCGTTGTTTGGAATATTAGGGCTTGCAGCCATTTTAATTGATTTTGGGACACTTGTTTGACTGAGACTACTTGACACTTGTTAAGGAATCTAACTTCTGAACTTAAGCAGATTTTTTCTGTTTATATCTTAGAAAAGTATATTAAATTTTTGTGCAATGTTAATAGATTTTCAGCAGCTGATCAGAGCTCCATAATAGGGAGGATGGTTGTGTTTGTTAGTTTTCACAGTTCATTCAAACTTTTCTTAGGGTCCGTGTGGCCTGCTTCATGTTAAGCAGGCTGCACTTCCATCCTAATTATTGCCGTTTGGCACATTTGAACCAACCCCATGTTGCGTAATCCAGACATGATATGTGCACACAGCAAGTTAAATGCAGAAGCCAGATTTTTTAAGCTTCTGCAGTACAAAATTGAATGCGATCCCATTTTCCCGTTCCTCAATACTGTCCTTGACCTTCCATTCCACCTATCCTTCATGCATACGACATGCTCACCACGAGCAGAACAAAAACACTCAGTATTAGATAATATTATGCTATTAACATTAGAATTATTATGGTTACAAATAATTGAAAATTTTACTTCTATAGTATAACTTTTAACCTTAATTTGGTTGTTCTTTTCAATAGATAGTCTAAAATTTTTTGTAAAATGTGTACGGAGCAAGGAATAAAGTGACGTGGCATGGGGGCGTGTCGTTGTCTGCCTGGCACGGTACGGCATGGGCACGCTTCCGTGCCGATACGTGGCACGCTTGCGTGCCGATGGATACGCATGGCCTCCCAGTGGCATGCTCTGGCACGCTTTTTTTATAGCTTTTTGTTTCCAATAAGCTTTTATAATGTTATTTTGAAAGATTTAGTCAAATAATTATTAATATTCACTATATATAACTTACTATACAAATCAATTAATATAGTGATAAGTTTTTTAAATGTAAAAAAAAATTATACCTCATAGAAAATAGAAATTAAAATATAATAATAAAATTTACAGGTAAAATTTATTTAAGAAAGTTAGAAAAAGGACAACATGATGAAAAAAAACAATATGAGTAATAAATTATATGACAAATAAATTAAACAAATTTAAGTATCAATTGATTTAATTTAACATTTAGTTTTATTAGTATTTTTAATTTTTTAAATTTAAAAATAAAATTATTTTTATCGTAAATTTTATATAAAATACTAGATCTATCCAAAATAATTAAAAATTTAATTATATAATAATTAAATCAAGTATATCTATTTTTAACTTTTTATAAACTACAGATAGAAAATTATCTAATTTTATATTTTTTTTTACAAATTAAAAATATTCAAATAAAAAAAAACTACAGAGACAAAGGCCAATCCCCAAAAAAAGAAAAATTTTAAAAAAAAATCGAATGAAGGACATAAGGACATATAAAAAAAAATCTACCAAAAGAAAAAAAAAACAGATAAAAAACACAAAAACCCACCAAATAAATAAATAAATAAATAAATTATTTTTTTTTTAAAAAAAAACAATCAAAATTGAAAGAGAGAGAGAGAGAGAGAGAGGGGGGGGGGCAAGAAAAAAAGAAAAAAGTGGCACAAAAGAAATAAAAAAAAAGAGCGGCACGGGCGGTCCGTGCCGCCCGATACCCACGCGGGTATTGCACTGTCTCGCGGGTATCGCGGCACGGGGGGTGCTGTGGCACCCCCCCTGTACCGTGCCCCTATTTGAGGGGCATGGTACGTGCCGCCCCGTGCCGCTCGGCACGGGGCGGCACTTAAAACCCAGGTACGGAGACCGCTCAACTATATGCCATTTTGCAACAGACTCTTCAAAAATATTTTTTTTGATTAATACTCTTCGACCTTATGATTCTTTTGATTTAAATTATTTAATTACTTTATAAATTACATTGATAGTCTTATTAAATTTAATAGTAACTTTATTAAACTTAACTAGTTGAACACTTTGTCAACCAATGGAACTATTGATTTCGTTAATTGTTAATGGTTGATATCCAGCAAAGTCATTAATAAGAGTGAATTCCTAATCAATTAAGGAAAATACCTCAAATAAAAAATAACTTTTAAGTTCAAAAAAGTGTAGTTAAAAGAAAAGTAGTTGTGAGGTTATTTTGAAAATGGCCAATAGTTGAAAGGGTCTTTTTTTTTTTATAAAAAAATTATTTTCTTATAAAATAAGAGGAATGGATATTTTGGTAATGTCAATACTCTATAGCACTGGATAGCACTTCAATTAAATCTTTGCCAAACAACTTTCAATAGCCTACAATCAAGGAATTAAGTGCCGTGGCACGGGGGCGCGCCACTCTCCGCCTGGCACGGTACGGTACGGGCACGCTTCCGTGCCGACACGTGGCACGCTTCCGTGCCGATGGATACGCATGACCTCCCTGTGGCACGCTCTGACACGGTTTTTTTTTTTTTTTTTTTTTCTTTGTTCCTAATAAGCTCTTATAATATTGTTTTGAAATGTTTAGTCAAAAAATTATGAATATTGGCTATATATAGCTTATTATACTCACCAATTAACATACTAATAATTTTTTATATATATAAAGTACAACTATACCTCATAAAAAATAGAAATAACAATGTAATAATAAAATTCACAAGTATAATAAGTATTTAACCATGTGTTTATTGTAAAACCATGTGTTAAAAAAAAAAAAAAAAAAAAAAAAAAGCTCGGGACGGTACGGGCGATACCCATTGGGTATCGCTGTCTCGAGCGATACCCATTGGGTATCGCCGAGACGGGGGCCCACGCCCCCTCCCCCCCCGCCCCCAAAAAAAAGCTCGGCACGGTACGCTCCTTGCCGCCCGATACCCACGCAGGTATTGCACTGTCTCGCGCGATACCCGCAAGGGTATCGCGGCACGGGGGGTGCTGTGGCACCCTCCCTGTACCGTGCCCCTATTTGAGGGGCATGGTACGTGCCGCCCCGTGCCGCGGGGCGGCACTTAAAACCCAGGTACGGAGACCGCTCAACTATATGCCATTTTGCAACAGACTCTTCAAAAATATTTTTTTTGATTAATACTCTTCGACCTTATGATTCTTTTGATTTAAATTATTTAATTACTTTATAAATTACATTGATAGTCTTATTAAATTTAATAGTAACTTTATTAAACTTAACTAGTTGAACACTTTGTCAACCAATGGAACTATTGATTTCGTTAATTGTTAATGGTTGATATCCAGCAAAGTCATTAATATGAATGAATTCCTAATCAATTAAGGAAAATACCTCAAATAAAAAATAACTTTTAAGTTCAAAAAAGTGTAGTTAAAAGAAAAGTAGTTGTGAGGTTATTTTGAAAATGGCCAATAGTTGAAAAGGTCCTTTTTTTTTTATAAAAAAATTATTTTCTTATAAAATAAGAGGAATGGATATTTTGGTAATGTCAATACTCTATAGCACTGGATAGCACTTCAATTAAATCTTTGCCAAACAACTTTCAATAGCCTACAATCAAGGAATTAAGTGCCGTGGCACGGGGGCGCGCCACTCTCCGCCTGGCACGGTACGGTACGGGCACGCTTCCGTGCCGACACGTGACACACTTCCGTGTCGATGGATACGCATGACCTCCCAGTGACACGCTCTGACACGTTTTTTTTTTTTTTTATTTTCTTTGTTCCCAATAAACTCTTGTAATATTGTTTTGAAATGTTTAGTCAAAAAATTATGAATATTGGCTATATATAGCTTATTATACTCACCAATTAACATACTAATAATTTTTTATATATATAAAGTACAACTATACCTCATAAAAAATAGAATTAACAATATAATAATAAAATTCACAAGTATAATAAGTATTTAACCATGTGTTTATTGTAAAACCATGTGTTAAAAAAAAAAAAAGAAAAGAAAAAAAAAGCTCGGGACGGTACGGGCGATACCTATTGGGTATCGCTGTCTCGAGCGATACCCATTGGGTATCGCCGAGACGGGGGCCCACCCCCCCTCCCCCCCCCGCCCCCAAAAAAAAGCTCGGCACGGTACGCTCCGTGCCGCCCGATACCCACGCGGGTATTGCACTGTCTCGCGGGTATCGCGGCACGGGGGGTGCTGTGGCACCCCCCCTGTACCGTGCCCCTATTTGAGGGGCATGGTACGTGCCGCCCCGTGCCGCTCGGCACGGGGCGGCACTTAAAACCCAGGTACGGAGACCGCTCAACTATATGCCATTTTGCAACAGACTCTTCAAAAATATTTTTTTTGATTAATACTCTTCGACCTTATGATTCTTTTGATTTAAATTATTTAATTACTTTATAAATTACATTGATAGTCTTATTAAATTTAATAGTAACTTTATTAAACTTAACTAGTTGAACACTTTGTCAACCAATGGAACTATTGATTTCGTTAATTGTTAATGGTTGATATCCAGCAAAGTCATTAATAAGAGTGAATTCCTAATCAATTAAGGAAAATACCTCAAATAAAAAATAACTTTTAAGTTCAAAAAAGTGTAGTTAAAAGAAAAGTAGTTGTGAGGTTATTTTGAAAATGGCCAATAGTTGAAAGGGTCTTTTTTTTTTTATAAAAAAATTATTTTCTTATAAAATAAGAGGAATGGATATTTTGGTAATGTCAATACTCTATAGCACTGGATAGCACTTCAATTAAATCTTTGCCAAACAACTTTCAATAACCTACAATCAAGGAATTAAGTGCCGTGGCACGGGGGCGCGCCACTCTCCGCCTGGCACGGTACGGTACGGGCACGCTTCCGTGCCGACACGTGGCAGGCTTCCGTGCCGATGGATACGCATGACCTCCCAGTGGCACGCTCTGACACGATTTTTTTTTTTATTTTCTTTGTTCCCAATAAGCTCTTATAATATTATTTTGAAATGTTTAGTCAAAAAATTATGAATATTGACTATATATAGCTTATTATACTCACCAATTAACATACTAATAATTTTTTATATATATAAAGTACAACTATACCTCATAAAAAATAGAAATAACAATATATTAATAAAATTCACAAGTATAATAAGTATTTAACCATGTGTTTATTGTAAAACCATGTGTTAAAAAAAAAAAAAAAAAAAAAAAAAAAAGCTCGGGACGGTACGGGCGATACCCATTGGGTATCGCTGTCTCGAGCGATACCCATTGGGTATCGCTGAGACGGGGGCCCACCCCCCCTCCCCCCCGCCCCCAAAAAAAAGCTCGGCACGGTACGGACGATACCCATTGGGTATCGCTCTGTCTCGAGCGATACCCAATGGGTATCGCCGAGACCGGGGGGGGGGGGGGGGGGGGGGGGGGAAGGGGGGCGGGGGCGGCCCCCCCTGTCCCCCGTATTGTGCCCCTATTGTAGGGGCACGGTACGTGCCGAGCGGCACGGGGCGGCATTTAATACCTTGCCTACAATACTTTTATAACTGGATCAACCAAACACTCTGCAGCTTTTTCCTACAGCACAGTATCATACTTAACAGCACTTCTCTAACAGCACTACTCCCAACTGCTTGGCCAAATTGGCCCTTAGGGCAGTTCATGAATGCACCTTAATTTAATTCACATTTCCTTTGTATCTGTTTTATGATTACTTCATTACTTTCAGGATTTCTACAGCTAATTGCTCCACAATTGGGAGTAAGGTTGCCTTAGAATTTTTGGTAGCTATACAGTCAAGTAGAACATTTGTGAAAAGAACAACTATGGATTACTTCTCTCAAAAAAATTAAGGATTACTTCTGAATATACATTCTTTTTTCTTCTCTCTTTTATAAACTGAAAAGTGAATCCTACATTACAGAAATGGAAGAAATAAGTTATTTAGCCAACACAAGCAGTTTGGACCTTATTAAACATAATACAGCTATGTTCTTCTTGTTATATTTGCATCCTTGAAAAACTCGAGAATTCAATGCAATGTATTTACTACTTAGTAACCTTCAATTTATTTTTGTTGGCAGCTAGGAAGTCAAGAGTCCTGTGAATTATATTTAATAATAGCTGATTTATCTTAGCTGGTCTGTCTTTTAACAAATTTGATGCTCTCTGGCAGTTTGTGACTTTGTGGTTTGGGAAAAGTACCTTTCCAGCATATTATTCTGAATTGAGGAACCTTATCTCTCTGATGTTCATATATCAGATGGCATATTAAGTTATGAATTGTTCCTTCTGATCAGAAAGGTTAACCGCAGGTTAATTCTTTTCTGTGACTCAGATTCTTGAAGCTCCTAATGAAGAAGAAGTTGCACTGCTGTTGGAAATTTTCAGGTGAGGATGTTATATGTTTTAATAATCACTGTTCTTGTTCTTGTTCTTGTGATTGTTTAGTTTTTTTCAATTAAAAAAGTTAATTTTATTTGAAATAATTGTAGTTGTCTCACCTTTAAAAATACTGAATGGTTGAATCAGACGTGGAACTTTCATTTTTAATTCTTAAACTCTATATTCTCTGTGTATTATTTGCAAACCTACTTACATTGTTTGGAATATCTTGTGTCCTAATATGAGATCTATGTAATTTAAGAAAATTATTATTTGGTGGAAGTCAATGTGGTTTCTATGGCATATTCATTTTACAGTAAGTAATATATGTGGTAAGCCTTGAACATTTTAAGTCTGATTTGCTCCATGGTGTCTTATACTAAAAAATATAAATATGTTTTCTCACATGATTTTTCCGGTGTCATCCTTGTGTTCATTTTCTGTCCAAACTTCAAAGTATATAACCTCTCTTGGAGCATCCTTTCCGTGTAATCATAATGAATCAAACATAAAATGTAACCATCATTATTGACTGGCTTGGTTTAGATTAAGGTTAATCAAGGTTAATCAAGCCATTGCATGTCAGAGGTTTAGATAGAATATGAAGATATACATGACAAACTAGGTAAGAGCATGGACTAATCTGTATAATAAAAAGTAATGAGAAAATCACATGAAAGTTAGAATTTCATTTATTGCTTTTCTATGATTTGTTATAACTCGCAACTATTAATTTTTACAGCCTACTTTTAAAGCTTTTCTTCAGACAGCTCTAAACAATAATTGTATTTCCTTTCTCTAGCTTGTCCCTAATGCAATATTTGAGTAATTCAAATATTTTGAAATTTTACAGAGAATTAGTGCATTGCGCCTTAATTCTCTAGAATGTATGTATTGCTTTTCACTACTGCCTGATGCGATATTGCACCATTATGTAATTGGATATTTTAAACTAACGTAGAAGTTACTGAGAACCAAAGGCCTCTCACATTTCTTTGTTTTTAAATGATGACTTGCTCACTACTCTAACAGTTGATTTCAGTTCAATGAGGATTTTTGTCTGAAGTTGATTTTCTCCCTCAAGATTGTGTCTTACAGGAGGCAAAGAAATCCATAATGCGATTGTGAGTAGCATACAGGACTTGGCAAAAGCATTCTCAGGTTACCAAGATGAAGTCTTGGTATTTCTCTTGCCTGTTTAAAACTTTCATATAGTATGCTATTTTCTTTTCGTCTGGCATATATTTTAGTCTGGTCTTAGTTGAGCCGTGATTGTGGTTATGCTTTATTTTGAATTTGAATTACTAGCATATGATAAAGTCAAATATTCATTTCAGGTGAAGCGTGAGGAACTACTTCAGTTTGCTCAAGGTGCCATCTCTGGACTTAAAGTAAATACTGATTTGGCAAGGTAATTATGTCATGCCCCGGGGTCCATTTTGTAAAGCGTTTTCAGAAACAAGGGCCAGTTTGAAAATAGAGTCAGTAGAAAATGTGCTTTTTTTTTTATATATATATATATACAACTGTCCACGGGACTGACAGACCCGTCACAAATATATGAATTCCTCTGTATACACGGACAGAGTCTCTCATGTATTTGCACGGCGTACCACTCGATACAATAAGACAACCAACCAATCTCAACCCACACCAACAATTATTAATCACAATACGAATGCTCAAACAAATAAACAATCCTTAGAGACATAATGCTTGACATACTCTACAGCGTCCTTACCGAAGATGATGCAAATGCACAGATCATCAAAAATTATTATTCTTAGAAAGTGTCTCCCGCACGGAAACATTATTTTAAAAACCTAGGTGTCCATAAATTTATTTGAAAATTATTGTCCACATGGATTCACATTTTTAAAGCCGACTACCACGAGGGGTAGAAAACATCGCAATAAAAATTCGGGAGATCACAAGGTCCATCCACACAATCACAGAACCAAAATCCACTGTTTATTAAACCAAAAAATCAATCACTTGAATCAATTATTCACAGCACTGAACCACAACTAAGAAATCCGAATAAGTCTAATAGTCCAAAGAGATAGGTAAGAAATAACCAACTATCGACGAGTAGGTACGAAACACTAAGCTTGCTAACTACTCGACCTCACGCATTGTCCCAACCGTCACCTTCCGCGGCACTTGAAACTGGAAAAAAATAAGAAACCAACTAGGGTCTCCCAGTGTGTACCGCAAGCCGACGAAGGCGAGCTGTATTCACTGGGAACGAGCAACAAAAACGATAATGGTATACAAGTAAGCAGGTAAATGAGTATAGTATTAATGATGATCGAAATAAAATAATCAACAGATGAATAACTAACCGCTACTGTAATATAGCACAGAATGTTAAAATGCATCAACCGGCGAGTGGTCCAAATATACCCAATCTATCGGCCATGTCGGTCTAATGACCTCTGGCAAAGCCACCTCTTGCTCACTCACCTCTGCACAAAACTCCATGGCAAAGCATCTGTACTTGGGGCTCATGGGTCGGAAGTATGATCACTTTTCTAGAAAAATCCACCATATTGCTATGGACCAGACCGCTAGTGTACATAAAATGCTCACGAGCTATGAAAATCGATGCGATATGCTCAAAAACCAACTATTGGCAAATAGCCGAGAAGGAATCCGCAAAAAGTCACTGACCACTCGAGTCATTTATATCTCAAGGATATCACCTATCATCAACCAATCTGGTCATCCAATCTCATAGATAAAGAACACTGACCAATCTGGTCATATAATCTCATAGATACAGAACACTGACCAATTTGGTCACCCAATCTCATAGATTTAGAACGCTAACCAATCTGGTCACCCAATTTCATAGCTAGGAATCAAGTGCCGCCCCGTGCCGCTCATAGGGGCTCGGTACGGGAGGGTTATCTACCCTCCCCGTCTCGGCGATAACCATTGGGTATCGCTCGAGACAGAGCGATACCCAATGGGTATCGCCCGAGCGTGCCGAGCTCTTTTTTTTTTTTTTTTTTTTTTTTTTTTTTTTTTTTTTAAACACATGGTTTTACAGTAAACACATAGTTAAATACTTATTATACTTGTGAATTTTATTGTTATTTTTATTTTCTATGAGGTATAGTTGTACTTTATATATAATAAAAGTTATCAATATATTAATTGGTGAGTATAATAAGCTATATATAGCCAATATTTATAATTTTTTGACTAAACATTTCAAAACAATATTATAAGAGCTTATTGGAAACAAAAAAAAATTTAAAAAAATTGTGCCAGAGCGTGCCATTGGGAGGTCATGCGTATCCATCGGCACGGAAGCGTGCCATGTGTCGGCACGGAAGCGTGCTCGTACCGTACCGTGCCAGGCGGAGAGCGGCACGCCCCCGTGCCACGACACTTAATTCCTTGTTTCATAGATATAGAATACTGACTAATCTGGTTACCCAATCTCATAGATATATAGCACCGACCTATCAGATCAGTCAAGTCATGTCATGACGTCTAAGCGGGTACCGCTCTAGGCAAAAGTAGAGCAACCAAAATACAAAGTCAAGTGGTGATCAAGTACTCAACATGCAAGGTGTGTAATCAAGAAAAGGGAAAAAGAGGAAGGAATGTCACTGAGGTAGCACCACTGTATCGACTTCAGATCGAAGCACCCACCTGAAATCAAACGAGACACCTAACTCCCAAGCTGGGTTTCGGCACGGGGCGGCACGTACCGTGCCCCGTGCCCAGGGGGTGTCTCTTAGGACCCCCAGTGCCGGCGATACCCTATGGGTATCGCGCGAGACAGCGCACCGTGCCGATCATCTTTTTTTCCCTTTCCATACATGTTACTACCTGTTATTATTTATTTTTTTTGGCCATACCAATTTTTTCTTTTGTTTTTTTCCTCTGTTCACCTGTGATGATTGCATATGCGCATTACGTACGATAATACAATGAGATATTACCTGTTATGATAACTCTTGTCGATCATATTCGTGATCTAATTGCATATGCACATTACGTAGGACAATGTAATAAGATATACCAACAATATATGACTTTCTCACAGAACTATTAATATCTATACCAACATTGTCAAATAAATTTGGTGTCTGCAGATCACAATATGTCATATGATCCACCACGACAATCTATATGGAATTAAACAGTCATCTCTCTATAAATATATAAATTTAAATAATTATTATATTTGTGAATTTTATTATTATATTGTAATTTTTTTTTTATGAGGTATAGTTATACTTTATATATATATAAAGTTACCAGTATGCTAATTGGTGAGTATAGTAAGCTATATATAGTCAATATTCATAATTATTTGATTATACCTTTCAAAACAATATTATAAGAGTTTATTGGGAACAAAAAAAAAAAAAAATCGTGTCAGAGCGTGCTACCGGGAGGTCATCCGTATCTATCGGCACGCAATCGTGCCACGTGTCGGCACGGAAGCGTGCTTATGCCGTACCTTGCCAGGTGAACATTCGGCATGCCCCCGTGCCAAGGCATTTTAATCTTTGCTCCCAAGGTCCTTTTGATCGTCGATCGGACCTACGAAAGATCCACAGAGTCAAGGACTAAACCTTATGTGATCCAAAGTTACCAATCACACAAATCCCAATCATCGGGAAATCGATTCCTTTAACCGAGTCTCGAAACCCGTCGGGATTTCTAAAAATTCATCGGTACACTTCCAAAACCCACGAAGTGCTTCGAAAAGTACCAATCCACACCGTAAATTATGTGTTGTCTCGAAATGCACCGATTTGGGTGCTCGGGTAGCAACACCCAAGAATAACTCTAATAAATGCGTTTAATTAAAATTAAGCCGTAACGGGTTCTTGAAAATGATGATTTCGGCTACGGAACCCTCCGCTGCCCACCCACTGTCTTCGGACATATGAGACAGCAAGGGCAATCGGCCAATAAGTCTCGGCGACAATCATAGGGTGTTTACGTTGATCAAAACGCGAACCTCGCACCGAAAACAATCTTAGATCGACGATTTTGGCAATTAACGTACCGAATTCCTATTTACACCACACGAAGGCCATGGAACCTTGGACGATCAATCTAGAGGGTGGGTTCACGCTGCTCGAGGTAGTCCACATGGCCAAATTGCATATAAGCCCGTAAGCATGCATTTAATTACATTAATAAACATAGAAACTAGTATTTTAGGGTTACCAAATTTCGTGAGTTTTAGAAACCAACCAGTGACATAGGCTGATAGGTCTCGATGTGCCGAAGCCTGTGCTCGCTGTCCGGAGCGCGAACGGTGGCTGAGGAGTGTATTGGGACTACTTGAACATCAGTTTTCAATGTCACCAAAAGCAACGCAGAGGAACCCGCAATTCGAGGCTTCTTCGACAGCAACGAAGGTGAGAACAGGTGTCCCTAAGACCCTTGGAGGATTGTGCTCACCTTCCGGAGGCTCATCGGTGTCGGGGATGGTCGGAAAACCAAGCTCGGCCAAAACAATCTTGAGCTCGGGCTAGGTTGGAGCAGCACCTACCCAACTGGGGCTTTGGTGACCTGGGGCGCGTGCGTCGGCCGAAGGGGGCTGTGGCCAACGAGGGGAACTAGCGAGGTCTATTGCCGGCGGTAGGAAGCAGCGGCGGCGGCGTTCAAGCAGACGCGACCAAGATCAAGGCTCGGGCTTGGGCTTTGAATTCCGGTCAACAGAGAGATTGGAGGAGGTCGGGGAGGCACCGGAGGGAGGTTTGGAGCCCTCCAGTTCTGGTGGCAACAGCGGGAAGGGGCGACGGTGCTGATCTTGAGCTGCGGCCCGAGGTTGGCTCAGATCAGGATCAAAAGGTGATACGTGTCTTGGGGCGGAGCTTGCGGCGCCGGGGCTTCCCAGAGAAGGGTCGTCGGACTCCTGGGATGCCGGCGGCGGGGTCTCAAGGCGGCGCGGCCGTGGGTAAGGGTGGATTCGAGCTTCAACCCTTGAGGGAGAGAGAAAGATGTGGAGAAGATCGTTTCGGTGGATTTTTTGACTGTCGGGGTTTGTCGCTAGGGCTCTGGGTCGTGGCGGCACAAGTAGGGGAGACGCTCGTATGGCGTTTAGGGCAGAGAAAGAAGAGAGGTATTGTACGGGGTTGAGGAACCCTAGGTATATATATTGGGTATTCGGTAAAATTGCGCGTAGACCCCTCAATACTTAATATTTTTAACTGAGTCCCCCACAGTTCGTGTAAAATGCGAAGTAGCACCCTCCCTTACAGTTTTACGTGAAACGGTACATGAAATCTCGTGTTTTTTGCACAAAAACTTGCTTTGAAATTTTTGCCCCATCTAGTTTTTCATGCTTTTTCGTGGTTTCGCCTTGCAGAATCTAGAAACGGACCTCACCACGACTTTTGGTATAGTTAGACCGTTAAAGTGATTATTTTGTTTTATCGAAAACGGTTTCCGATTCGTGAAATTTGCCTTTTCTCTCAGCTTCCAAAGATTTAAAAATTTGAATTCAAAACTTGAATTTAAAGTTTTAAAATTCAAAATTACACTTATTACATTATTCTCATTTTACAAAAGGTTTCCTGAAACTTAATTACATTGCCTCCACAAATAACTGTGGATACCGCTCTCGCATATCTGATTCAAGCTCCCATTTTGTCTCGCGCTCCTCGTGATTTTCCCATAGAATCTTCACATATGAAATGTTCAGATTCCGCAATTGCTTCACCTCTTGCACCAATATTCGTCTTGGAGTTTCATCGAAGCTCAGAACCTCCCACAACTGAGTAGTCATAGAGTTGATTACGTGGGATGGATTCGGGATTATACATTTGAATTGTGGACACGTCGAATACATTGTGCACCCGGGCTAGACTTAGAGGAAGAGCCAACCTGTACGCCACCGGAGCAACGCGCTCTAGGATCTCAAATAGTCTAACAAACCGCGGTCTAAGCTTGTTCTACAATCCGAACCGCTTGATCTCTCTAGTCGGCGACATCTTGAGCAATGCATGCTCACCGACTCGAAACTCTAGGTCACGCCGTCGCTGATCCGCGTAGCTCTTCTGTCTGCTCTGTGCAGTTAACAATCGTTGTCTCGCGATGCGAACCTTGTCTTCCGCATCCTCCACTAAGTTTGGCCCAATCACCCGTCCACCGATATCGTCCCGACAGATTTGGGATCGACATTGACGCCCATACAAAACCTCATACGGTGCCACCTCAATGCACGCCTGGTAACTGTTATTGTAGGCAAACTCCATCAAAGGTAGCTACTTGAACCACCCCTGTGACACCCCAATAGTCCTACATCGGATGGGAATGAGATTGTCATTGGGTATAGAAGAGATAATGGACACTAATAATAATAATTGGGATTAAGCATTTTGGGCATGTGGTTTGGGCCCAATGAGTTATTATTGTTAGTGGGACAGGTCGTCCCATTTGATATCAGAGCCAATCACCAGCTGGAAATGTGTGACTAGTCTTGGCTGTGCCCGGGTCTAGATGACAGAGCTAGCGAGATAAGTTTCACATCGCCTGGTGATCTTGGACTGTGCGTGTGATTGGGCTGACTAGGACGTCAAGTCTAAACCGGGGGGGGGGGAGTCTGTGACACCCTAATAGTCCCACATCGGATGGGAATGGGATTGTGATTGGGTATATAAGAGATAATGGACACTAGTAATAATAATTGGGCTTATGCATTTTGGGTTGTGGTTTGAGCCAAACGAGTTATTATTGCTAGTGGGTCGGGTCGTTACAACCCCTCACCGTAATCCAAGACGCAAGCATGGAGCATGTCCTCAAGAGTTTGAATAACATGCTCCGTCTGACCATCGCTCAGTGGATGAAAAGTTGTGCTGAAGTTCAGCTTCGAACCCATTGCTTGCTATAAGCTCTTCCAAAACTAGGATACGAAATGCATGTCTTGATCATGATCGACATCGACACTCCATGAAGAAGGACAATTTCGTTGATGTAGAGCTGGGCCAATCGATCTTTAGACCAAAGTCATTTGCACCAGCAGAAAGCGAGCTGACTTTGTCAACCTGTCCACAATAATCCAAATCGCATCGTGGCCTCACTGCGATCGAGGCAAATCTATGACGAAGTTCATGGTAATTTGTTCCCACTTCCACACAGGTACATGGAGGGATTGTAGTTTTCCTACTGGTCGCTGGTGTTCAGACTCCACCTACTGGCACATTAAAGCACTGAGCCACATGCTGAGCAACATCCATTTTCATTTTCTGCTTGAGATCCCCATACATTTTGGTTCCACCGGGATGCATTGTATACGGAGATCGGTGCACCTCGGATAGAATATCCTTTCTCAACTCCGAAACATCTGGCACACCACCGATCTCTAAAACGAAGAAAACCGTCAGAGTGGATCGTGAAGTCTCCCGCTTTTCTTTGCTCGAAATTCGCCTGCACTTTCTACAAATACGGGTCTAACTGTTGCTCGACCAAAATCTTGTCCACCAAGGTAGGTCGTACCACCAAGGTCACTAAATGGGCAGTGGCCTTTGTGGGTACAACCTCCAACTCCAAATGACGGAACTCCACCAATCAATCATGCTCGGTGATCATGAATGATAGCTCTGCCGATGACTACTTCTGACTCAAGGCGTCAGTTACCACATTCGTCTTTTTTGGGTGGTACTGAATAGAGAGGTCTTGATCCTTCAAAAGTTTGAGCTATCGTCTTGGCCTGAGATTTAGCTCATTCTGTGTGAATAGATACTTCAGGCTCTAGTGGTTAGTGAATACCTCGCCATGCGCCCTGTATAAATAGTGCCGCCACAGCTTAAAGGCGAACACCACCACCACGAGTTCGAGATCGTGAGTCTGGAAATTCCTCTCATAGTCCTTTAGCCGACGCAATGCATATGTGATAGCCTGGTCCTGCTGCATGAGCACACACCCTAACCTTATTCGGGAAGCGTCGCAATAGACCACGAAGTCCTCACCAGGTCTCAGTAATTCTAGGATAGGAGCGCGTGTCAGCCTGTCATTGAGTTTTTCAAAACTCTTCTGGCACCCAGGAATCCATTGGAACTTCTCACTTTTTCTTGTCAGCCGGTTCAGCGGGGCGGCAATTTTAGAAAGGCCCTCGACGAATCGCTGGTAATAGCTCGCTAAACCAAAGGAGCTACTGATCTCAGTTACACTGGTCTATCGGGACCAATCAACCACCGAGTCCACTTTTTTTTTTTTCGGATTCACTGCAGTACCCGACTGAGTCACAATATGTCCCCAAAAGAATACCTCGCGAAGCCAGAACTCGTATTTCTTGAGTTTGGCTTAGAACTAAATCTCCCGAAGGACTTGGAGAACTCGACGAAGGTGGTCCTTGAGCTGAGCCTTTAACTCCTTTAGTTTAACGAAGGCCATTCGGTATAGAGCCTTTGAAATAGGAATCACGCTAGGAACCAAGTGTATGAGGAACTTGATTTCCCAAATCTTGAGGCATTTTGGGCAGCTTGTCGGGAATACATCGAGAACTCCCGAGCTACCGAAATCTTCTCAAGTCTTGGAGTCGCCCGGTGGATGATGTCCACTGAAGCCAGGTCAGCCAAGCATCAACCAACAGTCGGCAACTTCGTTTATGAGATAGATACAATTACAACGGAGAACAACTCCGAAATCCACATAGGTTGAACTGATCTTGTTCTAACCTCTAAACAAGTTACTCTAGTCGTGCAGGTGGCGAAGCATCCCTCAGGATCCATGATCGCTAGACCGGTCGACACTGATGACTGATACCCACCCCTTTTGGGTTCCAAATAGCTAATGTTTTAGGGGTCATGCTACCAATATCCATCACCTCTTCGGCAATCAATACCGCCACACTTTCGGACAAGACCCAATCATGTACCCTGGGATCACTCCGAGTCTAACACTCTAAGCGATTAACTCCAAGCTCTCACTAACTAGCCGTTGGTCTAATGCCAATTACGCCTACAACAACAATATCCCTAGACTAACCCGTCCATCATCGACGAGATACTTAGGAAGGTGCATATGCCTTACATGTTCAAATAATTTAACGAATCTATATATGATAATGTTATCGACTAATAACAAAATTTATACTTGCACTTACATACTTGGGTGCGTCATCCCCTTATCGAGCTATGTCCTAGACCTGTCTGCCTGGTGTGAAGTAGCTTGACGGCACATGTTCACCGGATACCCTTGGCTGCAAATCATGCAAGGTCGGTGACCCTGCTATTGTCTCCCCGACGGTGCGTTCTTGGGTGGCCTTTTGTTGCTAGAAGACCAATGCCGCTTCTTTTCAGTGCCTTTGCTTGCAATCTCTTGCTAATTGCGGTCCTCGTTTTTGCCCAAGGACTTTGGTGGATCGTATTTCTTGAACTCCGCCAAACTCGCTCTCACTCAGGTCCGTTCTGCTGCCTGAGGGTTATCTCCCCCGGTAGATGTAGTAGACATTGTCGCATTGGGTGCAACCATAGGTCCAGGGCCACCTGCCACCGATGTAACCACAGTGGCTGTCGCGGCCGTCACGGGTATAACTGCTGCGGCACTCACAAGTGGCACCCAAACAGTATCAGCACTAGCAGTAGTACTAGCCACCTCGCGGGCCATATCCGCAACATCGCTCGCAGCTACATCTGCGCTTGATCTCGATAAGGGAGCCTGTCAAGCTCCAATTGTAGCCTACTGCTGCACCACTTGCTGGACTAATTTGGCTATTACGACCACTTGCTACTCCAACCGTCGGACATTGTCCGCAACAATAGAAGTCATGGTATCAGGGCGTCGACCACCTCCGCTCTTGGTGGGAGGCTCGTGCGTGCCATGTGCTGAAAACAAATAGGGTTAGGTCAAGTTAGGAAAAAAAAATTGACCCGACTAGACTCACCGGGACTCAAGCCCAAACAAACTCCGCTCTCATGTGCCTATATACCTTAGGTATTCCTTTGGTCAACCTAACCTGTGGTTCAGTTAAAGTCCTATGAGTTAAATTGTGATTGTAAATTTTCTCTGAGACCATCTTAATCCGTTACGCCCGAGATTTGTTTTGTAAAGCTT
This sequence comes from Tillandsia fasciculata, assembly GCA_029168755.2. NCBI lineage: Eukaryota > Viridiplantae > Streptophyta > Magnoliopsida > Poales > Bromeliaceae > Tillandsia > Tillandsia fasciculata. The sequence goes on from CM054950.1 coordinate 5,472,495, forward strand.
TTTTAGAAATAGGCCCAGTTTGAAAACAGAGTCAGCAAAAAATGTGCCTTTTTTTTTTTATTATACAACTTTGCCCACAAGGCTGGCAAACCCTCCACAAATACAGGAATTGCTATGTATACACAGATAGAGTCTTCCTTGTATTTGCATGGCGTACTACTCGATACAATAAGACAACCAACCAATCTCAACCCACACCAACAATCAGCAATCACAATACGAATGCTCAAATAGCTAAACAATCCTTAGAGACATGATGCTTGACATGCTCTACAACATCCTTATCGAAAATGATTCTAATGCACAGACCATCAAACATTACTATTTTTTGAAAGTATTTTCTACGTGAAAATTTTATTTTAAAAGCCTAAGTGATTGATAAATTCATAAATTCATTTGAAAATTGTTTCCACGTATTTTTTAAACCGACTACCATGAGAGGTAGAAAACATCGTATTAAAAATCCGCGAGATCACAAGGTCCATCCACATAATCACATAACCAAAATCCAACGTTTATTAAACCAAACTATCAATTCGTTGAATCAATTATTCACATCACTGAACCACAACTAAGAAATCGGAATTAGTCTAATAGTCTAAAGAGATAGGTAAGAAATAACCAACTATCAACGAGTAGGTACGGAATACTAAGCTCGCTAGCTACTTGACCTCACGAATTGTCCCAACCATCACCTCCTGCGGTACCTGAAACTGGAAAAAAAATGCGAAACTAACTAAGGTCTTCCAGTGGGTACCGCAAGCTGACGAAGGCGAGTTGTATTCACTGGCAACGAGCAACAAAAACGATAATGGTATACAGGTAAATGAGTACAGTATTAATAATGACCGAAATGAAATAATCAACAGATGAATAACTAACCGCTACTGTGATATAGCACAGAATGTTAGAATGTATCAACTTGTGAGTAGTCCAAATATACCCAATCTAATGGCCATGTCGGTCTAATGACTTCAGGCAAAGCCACTTTTTTGCTCACTTACCTCTGCACAAAACCCTATGGCAAAGCATCTGTATTTGGGGCTCATGGGTCGGAAGTACGATCGCTTTTCCAAAAAAGAGCACTCTCTTGCGGTGGACCAGACCGCTGGTATACATGAAATGCTCACGAGCTATGAAGATCGATGCGATATGCTCAAAAGCCAACTATCGGCAAATAGCCGAGAAGGAATCCACAAAAACTCACTGACCATTTAGGTCATTCATATCTCAAGGATATAACCTATCATCAACTAATCTGGTTATCCAATCTCATAGATATAGAACATTGACCAATCTGGTCATCCAATCTCATAGGTACAGAACACTGACCAATCTGGTTACCCAATCTTATAGATATAGAACACTGATTAATCTGGTCATTCAATCTTATAAATATATAGCACTGATCAATCAGATCTGCCATGTCATGACGTCTAAACAGGTACTGCTCTACCATTAAATCATGATGAAGATAAGTAAGGCAAAAGTACAGCAACCAAAATACAAAGTCAAGTGGTGATCAAGTGCTCAACATGCAAGGTGTGTAATCAAGAAAAGGAAAAAAAGGGAATGAATGTCACCGAGTTAGCACCACTATATCGACTTCGGATCGAAATACCCACCTGAAATCAGACGAGGCACCTAACTCCCAAGGTGCTCCTGATCGTCGAATGGACCTACGAAAGATCCACAGAGTCAAGAACTAAACCCTACATGACCTAAAGTCACTAATCACACAAATCCCAAATCATCGGGAAATCGGTTCCTTTAACCGAGTCTCGAAACTCGTCGAGATTTTCGAAAACTCACCGGAACACTTCCAAAACCCACGAAGTGCTCCGAAAAGTACCAATCCACATCGTAAATCATTTGATGCCCCGAAATGCACCGATTTGGGTGCTCGGGCAACAACACACAAGAATTACGCTAATAAATGAGTTTAATTAAAACTAAGCCGTAACGGTTTCTCGAAAATGCCGATTTCGACTCCGGAACCCTCCACCGCCACCCGCTGTCTTCGGACATATGAGATAGCGAGGGCAACCAGCCAACAAGGCTTGGCGACAATTATAGGGCATTCACGTTGATCGAAATGCGATCCTCGCATCGAAAACAATGTTAAATCAGCGATTTTGACGATTAACGCACCGAATCCCTATTTACACCACACGAAGGCCATGGAACCTTGGATGATCAATCCAGAGGGTGGGTTCATGTTGCTGAGGCAGCCCACATGGCCAAATTGTATATAAGCCCGTAAACATGCATTTAATTACATTAATAAACATAGAAACTAGTGTTTTAGGGTTGTTGCCAAATTTTGTGCGTTTTAGAAACCAACCAGCGGCATAGGCTGATAGGTCTCGACGTGCCGAAGTCGGTGCTCGCTGTCCGGAGCACGAACGGTGGTTGAGGAGTGTGTCTGGGCTACTTGAACCTCAGTTTTCAATGTCATCGAGAGCATATAGAGGAACCCACAATCTGAGGCTTCTCCGATAGCAACGAAGATGAGCACGGGTGTCCCTAAGACCCTTGGAGGATCGTGCTCACCTTCCGGAGGTTCACCGGTGTCGAGGATGGTCGGAAAACCAAGCTAGGCCAAAATAATTCTGAGCTCAGGCTAGGCTGGAGAAGCACTTACCTAACTCGAGTTTTGGCGGCCTGGGGGCGCGTGCGTTGGTCGGAGGGGGTTGTGGTCGACGAGGGGGGACCGACGGGGTCTATTGCCGGTGGCAGGAAGCGGCGGCGGCGGCGGCGTTCAAGAAGCCGCGACCAAGATTAGGGCTCAGGCTATAGCTTCGATGTCCGGCCAATAGGGAGGCCGGAGGAGGTCGAGGCAGTGCCGGAGAGAGATATGGAGTCCTCCAGTGCTGGCGGCGACGGCGGAAAGGGGTGGCAGGGCCGATCCTGAGCTGCGGCATGAGGTTGGCTCAGATCGAGATCAAAAGAGGACTTGCAGCTTGGGGCGGAGTTGGGGCTGCCTAGTCGTCGGACTCCTAGGATGTCGGCGACGGGGTCCTAAGGCGGCACGGTCGTGGGTAGGGGTGGGTCCGAGCTTCAACCCTTGAGAGAGAGAGAGAGATGTAGAGAAAATGGTTTCAGTGGGTTTTCCGGCGGCTGGGGCTCTGGGTCGTGGTGGCACAAGTGGGGAAGATGCTCCTGTGCCGGCTAGGGCAGAGGAATGAGAGGGGTCTCGTACAGGGTCGAGGAACCCTAGGTTTGTATATAGGGTATTCGGTAAAATTGCGCGTAGACCCCTCAATACTCAATATTTAATTCAATCCCCCTTAATGTGCATAAAATGCGCAGTAGCACCCTCCATTACAATTTCATGCAAAATGGTACATAAAATATCGCACTTTTTGTATAAAAACCTGATTTGAAATTTTGGCCACGTGCTGTTTTTCACGCTTCTCTGTAGTTCGCCTCACAGAATCCAGAATCGGACCTCACCACGACTTTCGGCACTGCCAGACTATTAAAGTGATGATTTTGTTTCACCGAAAACCATTTCCGATTTATGAAATTTGCCTTCTCTCTCAGCCTCCAAAGATTTAAAAACTCGAATTCAAATTTTGAATTTTAAATTTAAAAAATCAAAATTATGGTTATTGCAAATTAATCTGGCAAGGTGCCATCTCTGGACTCATGTGCAAATATAGGTGGTGGCTGGTGGTGTAGTTATATTCAAATTGGGTTATATATTTGAGAGTAATACAAAAATGTTTATGTCACAATTTTGTCCTATATATCTTGCAAACAAAAAGATTGTAATTTAAATTGCTATGGATTATTTAGTAGCCTCGTTTAATTACTCATGCATTTCAGTAATAATTTGATGTTCAAGGAAACATGTACATAATTGCTTTTCCAGGATTTCTGTTTTGGATTTAACATGCATCTTTTGCATCAGACAACCTTAAAGTACTGTTGAGAAAAACAATGAACTAATCTTATTTTCTAATCCATATTTAACTTCAGGTTAGATGCGGAAGTCATAAAAATGCAGCAACAACTAGATGGATCCGAAGCACTACGAACTCCTGCTAATGACAATCATGATCAAACATCTGATCAGACTTCTCTTTCCATTGTGGAGGTAAGCCTAACTCTCTCTCTCTCGGAAAGAGGAAAGAGGAAGAGGAGAGAGGAAAGCCTAATCTTCCAGTCTATTTTCTGAAGAGAAGCTTTGATTGTTTAAAGTTTCGATGTGCTGGTCATAGAATAAAGCATTAAGTGTTTAATGCGTGAGATACTGCTAAAGATTACAGTTATTCTAATTCTTATTTGGAAAATAATTCTCGTTATATGCATATGGACAAAGATTGAATGAATTTTTTGAAACACTATTTAGAAAATAAGATCTCATCATATTGCACTATCGTCAAAGAAATATGGGCACTTTGAATGGTTAAAGACATTAAGAATTGCTCCTTTGTTATATTTGCTCAAACTTTTTTTATGTAAATTAGAACATGAATTTCTTATTGTAACTTTAGTGTTGTAGAGACTAAGCAGCACTTTTTACTTGGCTTTGGTTGCACTGTTGCTATTTTAGCCTCTACTAGATTATATATTAATAAGATGCAATGGTCTGCATGCCCCTCAAAAGTACCTGCTTTACAAATTGACCTCTAGAAGGTTTTAGTGTTGAAATCTACCCATCTAAAGTTCCAACTTCTTTCAAATATACCCTTAGCATTAAGTTCTTTAGTCTACTGTTAAACATAGCTGTTTACTCTACAAAAGACTCATTTTCCCTTTCAAATATGCCCTCTGAAAAGCTTAAGGCTGCGTTTGGTTCGGGTATAAACGAAAACTGGTTATTCCTGAGATAGGTATAAATTCAGGTGCAAGCAGGAATTAAAGTAATTTTGTGTTTGGTTGAGTATAAGAGTTGTACCGGGGATAAGAAAAATTGTGTTTGGTAAGTTAAAGAGGAATAAAAAGAATAGAGGGGATTAAATTTTAAATTTAAGATAAAAATTTATATGGTATGATTTTAAATATTTAATTGAAGATATTTATTAGAAAAAAAAATTAAAATTTATATTTTACTTATATATAAAAAAAATTCTTAAAAAAATTTTGGTTTTTGAAATTTTATAAATTTTTTAAAATTCAAAATTTTGTATATAAAAATTGGTATAAATTTTAAAATTTTAAAAATTTGGTATAAATTTATTAAATATTAAAATTAAAAATATGAAAATTTGTATAAATTTTAAAATTTTATAAATTTGTAAATTTATTAAAAATTAAAGTTAAAAATTTTAAAAGCTATAAAATTTAAATATTTTCTAAAGTTAAAAATTTATAAATGTTAAAAATTTTAATTTTAATTGACTTTTTATAAAAAAATTTGTATAAATTTAAAAATTTTAAAATTAATAAATTTTAAAAATATTTTTAAAAAATAAATTTTTAGATTTATTAAAAAGTAAATTAAAAATTTTAAAATTTATAAAATAAAAAAATTTATTTTTTATAAATTTAAATATTTTATAATTAAAAAAAATTTAATTAAAAAAAAAAGAGTAAGCAACAGGTGGAACAGCTGTTCCACCTGTGGGGCGGAATAGCTGTTCCACACTTATACCAGGTTATTCGGGATAACTTAGTATTGGGTGGCGGGGGGGGCGGGGGGCGGCGGGGAACATTCCCCCCCCTCCCTTTTTGCCGTTTGGGTATAAGGGGGGGGGGATAACCCCCTTATCCCCCCTTTATACCCGGTACCAAACGGTACCTAAGTGATGAAATTTACCCCTCTAATGTTCCAACTTATTTCAAATCTAGCCCCATTTTAACTGGAGGTTAGATTGAGGATAAAGTTAACATGGGGTTAACCTGAATCATCAACTGGTGGAAAGCATATATAAATAATGGAGAAACTTTAGAGTGGTAGATTTCATTAAAAACATTTTAGGGGTAAATATGAAAGTTGGGTACTTTTGTGGGGTACGTAAGTAATTATCCCTACTAATTAGCCGCAGTTGGTAACTGTCCTATCTATATTTAAAAAAACTTTCGTTGTTTAAATACACCTTCATAGTGTGCGTGACATGTCATGACTGTTCAAAGTTTCACAGGTTCATGCCTAAGTGCATTTATGTGTTGTATATATGACTGGTAAAATTTCACTTGGCTCTGAATTAACACAGCTTTATTTTTTCTGACTATGCAGGCCCTGAAATATGCACTCGCAGAAGTCCGTCTATGCTCTAGAATGGAAGCGCTTATATTAAAGAAGAAATCCGTGAGTATTGGGGATTCCATAGATATCCATTCTCAAAAGGTATTTTTTTTCCTCTCGACATTCCTTGACATTGAATAATTACTGTGATTTTTTTTCTTTCCAAGTGTTATTTTTATTTAGCATACTATAAAAAGGAATTGGTACATTAACCTCTTACAGTTTTTCTTTTACTTCTACTAATGCGAAAAATGGCAGGTTGATAAGCTGAAGATTTTAGCGGAATCTCTTGCTGTTTCTTCTTCGAAAGCGGAAAAACGAATTTTGGACCACAGGTTTCAAATTTGAACTATAGCATCCTCTATTTTCTGTATGAGCATCTTTCGGTGTATTTTGGATTTCGATCTTGAGTGCAACGGCATTTGCAACAAATACAATTCTTTCAATGGTTGGTGGGCTGACTAAGTTGAATCTAGGTGAAATTCTTTCCGGCTGGTAGATTTTCTATTTGATTGTTTTGGTATCTGCAATGTTTAGGCTTCTTTAGAATGTGACCGTGTATTGGCATTCCTAATTTTCCATCGCACTTAGTATATTATACATGCTTTTATAACATGACCATCTGATTTATGCTATTGTCAAAATATTACTATTGAATACTCTGGAATAAGCATAGAATGCGACAAATACTTCGGAATAAGCATATAACTATTGAGTTTTTACTTTCAATCCATAAAACAGGCATCAAAAAGAAGAGGCTCTGAATTTCCGTGTAGCAAAAGCCAATGAAGTTAGTGGGATTGAGAAGGTAAGTTGTTGGAAGAATAAATACCTAGGTATATGTGTCTGCCATTAGTTTCTGGAGACTAGCTATCATTAACGTTGCTTTTAAATTGAATGTTTAATTGGGCCTTATGTTTGGTTTTCTGAAACTAGTCGATATTACTTATTAAACTTCTATAACTCCAAAAACAGGAATTGGTTGCTGAGATTGCTGCATTGGAGAAGCAAAGAGATGAGCTTGCGGCTGAGCTAAAGAAGGTAATCTTTTTCATTTTGCGCTTTAAGGGAAGATATCAATTACTTTGTAGCCCCCTCTGAGGTTCTCTGAGTACATTTACATTTTTCATATTGCTAACTTGTAACAGTATACAAAACAGACTAGAAATAATTAAGTTATCCATCAAAAACTTTTAAAGGGATTAGCACCATTTCAAACCCCTAGTACTGATCTTAAGGGCATTCATATTATATGATTTGTGAAAAAAATCATGAGATATACATTTGAGGAGAGATTGGTAGGTTAACTATCCCAATGTCTGCTGTAATTTACAAGAATGTTTCTTCATTGCCAACTGCTGTTACTAGATTTTAAACATTTGTGAATTTTCGTGTTTGTTTTCCATCAATTTCCATTCTATAATTTCATCTCCTTGTCATCTCACAAAATGCAAATTCTTCCTTTACTGTACTAATCAACTGAGGTCAGATTGGTTCAGATTAGATGGGACATTTGCTACATTTTCCTTTTTATAGTTTTCCTTTTTTTCCTTTTTGGAAGGGTAAGATAGTTCTAAGTTTTTTAAAGGGCGAGAGTAATCGAGGGTTATAATTTAAAATAAATTACTCTGTAAAATCTGTTACAATATTCATGGTCTCATGATGTGTTTCTTAAAGATGGATTATGAATGCAGGTCAATACTTCTTTGGCCGCAGCTGTTGGACGGCTTAACAAAACAAGAGAGGAACGGGATCAATTCGATGAAGCAAGCAATCAGATTGTTTTGCATTTGAAAACAAAGGTTTTAATAATCTTTTTTATTTCAGTTCTCTTATTTGTGTCATGTCCCCTTGACAACATGTTGATACTAAACTTTAACAACAAATTTAATGTATATACCCCTGCAAATTTGTCTATGCCCTTAAAAAAGTTGATTTTGTTACCCCTTCCGCCTACATAAATGCTCTCCTTAGAAAACCTTTTCTAATACATAACCAGCTAACCCTCGTGAATCTAGTGACTCCCCAACTTAAGCGTGCTTTTTAAAGATGCTGAAATTTAGGAGCATGTATAAAAATACAATTTCACAAGTATATATATATAGAGAGAGAGTCTGGTTACTATGCTTATAAAAGTACCAAGCAATTGGTGCTTGTAAGTTTTCTACCGTTAGATCTATTCCTTTGACTAATTTCATTTCTTAGATCTTGCTATTTTACCAACCACTCACTAAACCCAAGGAGCCCTCTATCATCCTAACCGCTCATTCTTTTATGCAAGAGCTAAAAATCTACAAACACTAATGATTTGGTATTTTTAAAAGCATGGGAGCTCAATTCTCTCTCTCTCTCTCTCTCTCTCTCTCTCTCTCTCTCTCTCTCTCTCTCTCTCTCTCTATATATATATATATATATATATATATATAGTAGAGCTTATATACTCTCAAAAGCACAAGGCAAAATATGCTTGTGAATTTTTTACCATTGGATTTGTATTGAGATTTGTGCATTTGTAAAGTCAACTAAAGAGAGAGAAAGAAAAAGTAAATAGCACAAATCCCAATGCAAATCTAATGGTAAAAAATTCACAAGCATATTTTGCCTTGTGCTTTTGAGAGTATATAAGCTCTACTATATATATATATATATATATATATATATATATATATATATATATATATGAATAGATGATTTTGTAGGGATAACCCCTTGCCTATGAATGCCCGTACCACTTTATTTTAGATTGACCTTTCTTTCTTTGTATTATAGGAGGATGAGCTCTCAAGGTCTATTGCATCCTGTAAAGTAGAAGGTGAAATTGTTAATACGTGGGTCAACTTTCTGGAGGACACATGGAAGCTCCAGTCTTCTTACACTGAACTGGAGGAAAAGAAAACCAAGTATGAATATTCTGTTTGGATGCCTATGATATTTATTTGTTTTTATTGGACAAAATTACGTATGTGACCTTCCATGGTTGAAAAACCAAGTATGAATATTTATTTTTACCTTCCCTATGGTTGGAAGTGTTATAAATACTCCTCGTAAATATCATAAATGCCCTCCTGCATGGGCATGAGGCATCTGTATATTCGAAGGGGAATCCGTGATATTAAAAATTTTAAAGGGGCATATATGATATTTCGATGTTTTGAGTACGATGTAGGAAATTATCCCTTTTTTTTCATTCTTTCTCTTTTCATCTATCTATATTCTACCTATTCCTATGAGAAGATATGCCTAGAATCATTTGATCCACGACATACATTTGTTCTTACTTTGCTGGATCTTGAATGAATTATTGCTGATATTTCCTTTCTTTTTTCTCTGTTTTGTATCCCCTTTTTTTTCAGTGATGAACTTGAGAGATGTGCAAACTATTTTACCAAGTTGACCAAGCATCACCTTTCTTCATGCAAGGTACTACAATTTAATTGAATCTATATCTAATCTCACCAATCATTATTCTCGGCCTTATTCTGTTCCTTGCGTAGGATGTACTGAGCCCTTCAATTGAACGGATCAGAACTTTTGTGGATAATCTAAAAATATTCAGTGAAAGGTAGTTTAATTATTTGTTTTAGTCTCTTTATTAAATCAATTAAACATCTAGTCGATTGCTAAAGTGTTTTTGAGTTTATTCTGCAGACCATCTGAAATGCCGGAGGATGAAGGTAATGAAACGTATAAAGAATCAAACCCTAGGAAATATCTCGAGGAGGAATATTTGGAAGTTGAGAAAAAGGTATTTATGTCTGTATAATTATTTTGATACATTTCTTTAGACTATTTTTGTTACGCTATCTTTGTTTATGAACTTAAGGAATCAAATTTGATTGATTTCAGATCGTAGCTGCATTCAGTGTGGTTGATCACATGAGGGAGCTCTTTTACCCCGAAGAGGGGAACAATAATAGGTACTGCCTTCTTTTTTCTCTACATTTTATATGCAGTACTTTGTTTTTGCGGCTGTATATTAGAGAAACTATTGTGGATGTGGTACGTCACGGCATCCATGGACCGCACAGCTAAAAGGACGACACATACCCTCATTAAGGGGCTCGTGTTTTTTCTTTATCTTGTGACGAGAGCTGTTGGTATGGTGAGTAGACTAAAATACAGAAGCAGAAAGCTCCCCCAGATATATTGCGATTTGCATATTTCCTTCCTGTACAATTAAACCCTACAGATAACCCTTTGATTAATTAGAACTCGAGTACTTTAAAGCTTTTGTAGGAAGAAGAGAAGGGGAGAAGGGTTTAAATGCTAAATTTTTTTAGTCTAGTGGAGATTATATGTAGAATTTGATTATATGTGGAGATTATATGTAGAATTTTTATAGCGCGAATTATGATGTATTGAGGGAAGTCATATGCGGTTCGGCTGAAATATTACAGAAACACAAGACCGCCACCCAATATCTGAATGAGGGTTGGTATCACTTATTAGGTGCACAGTCCACGGATGATGTGGTGGATTGGTTACAGGCATGCTCCATATCTACCATACATAATTTACTACCCAATTCTTTAAATGCAGGCGAGACGACCCCGAGGTCAAAAAAATATTCGCTGCCATTGAGAAATTACGAGAAGAATTCGAAGCGATCGAACGCCCGACACTGGAAATTGAGATGCCTAAAGATAAGATGACTCCCGAAGAGAGACTAAATCAGAGTTCGTCTCATATGGAGAGAAACCCTACTTCGCCGAAACCTCCGGGAACAGGCTCTCCAAAGTCAACTTCCGCAGCCGCAGAAGAACAACAGTTTGAACCAGAATCCGAGCTCGCGAAGCTGGAAATGGAGTTTGGGAAAGTAGGCAAGGAGTATTCAGGTGATGAGATCAGTGGATGGGAGTTTGATGAGCTTGAAGAGGAGCTCAGGTCTAGCACCACTGAATCAAAATAGAAGTAAGAATATGATGGCATTGGTAGGGTTTCTTCACCTCTCATCCTATATGTAATAGAGTCAACATTAAAGAAGAACAAAATGTTTCTTTTTCATACATGGGGCTATGACACTGTAAATTACTCAATATATTTTACTGCTTTTCGGATAAAAGGGGATTAGTTTGTATAAATCATTGAATTCTAGAACAGTAATTCTCACTGCAAAAGCTACATTTCAATTGTTAGATTCTGTGTGTTAGCCTCCCCGTAATGAGTAGCCGAATGAAGTATGGAGAAATATGAAGTTGCCTCCAACAAATTTTAGTTTAAAGAATAAAGATCCAATAATGTGTTTTCCTCTGCATGCAATAACAAAAGTGCAATGCTACTTAGACACTCTAAAAGATGTGTGCATTCTACATCGTATTCATCTAAAGGGTGAGATATTTTTACTAATCACATCAAGTAATTAGTGAGTATATTCCATTCATTGGACGGATCAGGTGTGTAAGGATGTGTATTCTTTTTGCAATGTAAAAGTGCTTTTTTCTGTCAGGAAAATTGTGTTTGGGTTATGTACATATGGACGGCACCTCAAATATAGGAGATTTTAAAACAGGGCCCTCAATTTTTTTTTTTTTTGGGGGGGGGGGGGGGGGGGGGTTTATTAGTGTCTTCTAAATATCTAAATTTTTTTTATTAACTTATTCTAAGTAGTTTAGTTGAAAGTTTTGTTAATTTAATGCTATATCAGCTTGTTGCCATTAATTATTCCTTTATAATTAGCTAAAAAGTGATTAAACATCTTGATATTGTGGGGAGCACCTGCCTCTCCATAAACATCAATAGCCTCAGCTTTTGGCTAGTGATAGAGGAAAATGCCGTCCACTTTTCACTACTACATTATATTCTATTCTTAGAAGCCCTGCTCAAATACCCAAGCATGGTAAAAAGATTTGAAATTCTGATCTTTGACGCTCTGCTCAAATATCCAAGCACAGTGACACTACAAAGTTGAAATGATGAATCTAAAACCATGCGAGAAATTAATAAAGTGACAAAACTATAAAGACACTATCACTTAAACTAAAGTGGTTTTACCATTCCTCTAATATTACTAGATAACTTATTTCTTTAACACTTTCTCATTT
>CM054950.1:5487231-5619948 GCA_029168755.2 Tillandsia fasciculata
TCCGTTAGATTTTACTATTTCCCACCAACCACCTATTAAACCCAAGGGGCCCACTATCATCTCAACCACACATCTTGTAATTCAAGGATTAAAAACTAAATAGTACCAATGACTTGGTACTATTAATAGTATTCCAATCTAGTTCTACATATATATATATATATATATATATAGAAAGAGAGAGAGAGAGAGAGAGAGAGAGAGAGAGAGAGAGAGAGAGAGAGAGAGAGAGAGAGTATGGCTTGTATACTATTAAAAGCACAAGCTAAGCTATACTTGTGAATTTTTACCGTTAGATTTGTATTGAGATTTGTGCAATTATAAAGTCAATTAAAAAGAAAGAAAGAGAAAGTATAATTGTACAAATCTCAATGCAAATCTAATGGTAAAAATTTTACAAGTATGATTGCGCTTGTACTTTTAAAAGTATATATATATATATATATATATATATATATATATATATATATATATATATATATATATATATAATAGAGTTTATATATTTTTAAAAGGACGAGTCTAACTATACTTGTAAATTTTTTACCATTGGATTTGTATTGAGATTTGAATTATTACAAAGTCAATTAAAGAAAGAAAAAGAAAATACAATTGCATAGATCTCAATACAAATCCAATGATAAAAAATTCACAATCATAGTTGGGTTTATACTTTTAAAAATGTATAAGCTTTACTCTCTCTCTCTCTCTCTCTCTCTCTCTCTCTCTCTATCTATATATATCTCTATCTATCTATATATATATATATATATATATATATATATATATATATATATATATATATACTCAATATGACGTCTGGAGTTAAATTAATTTAATTTCCTATCGCCACCTCCACCAGCACAGTCGGCGGCTCAAGTACCTAAGGCCGGGCTCGCCGAAACGGCTGGGGGCAGGTACGCTTGGCAGGTCCCTCCGTAGGGACCACCTAAGAATCAGGCCGGCCAACTGTAGTGTCACGACTTTTTAGGTGAATTTAAACTCTATTTATATATGGTTAGCCCTAATATTATTTTTATCGAATCGTCGGGACTTGTGAATCTGTACTCGCGAGTATTTTTCTCGTTTAGAGCATGGAAAACGGTGAACGGCAAAGCGATCGGATCTAAAATCCGATTTACGGATCTCCCGGAAAGGGGTTTTGAAGGTCTCGATATTCGTAGTGTGCATCGGAATCCGTGCTAAGTGATCGGCACGCTTTTCGAGGAGATTGGAATCTCTCGCTCTATTTTAAACGACTAAGGGGTTTCATTTTTTAGTACGTACAAGAGAAAATAGTATTTTATATTATACGCTTTATTTTATTTTTCTCTTTCAGGAAACGAAAACCCTAGTCGGAGAGAAAAAAGAGAGAGAGAGAGAGAGAATTTCTCTTCTTCTTCGTTGATCAAGCGTGTCGGAGGCGGGGAGTGGAATCGGATTCTCATCGCCTGCGAGGAACGTGTTATTTTTCTTCTTCCTCTTCTTCTCCGCGAGATCAAGGTTAATGGTTTGATGTTTTAGTTTCCGTGTTTCGTTTTTCGTTTCGTGCGTCGGGGGTTTTCGCCGTTTTGCTTTGCTTGTGCCGTTCGTAGCGCTGCCGTTTTGCCCTTGTGTGCCGCCGCCGCGATGCCCTAGAGCGCCACCGCCGCGATGCCCCAGAGCACCGCCGCTGCGATGCCCCAAAGCACCACCGCCACGGTGTACGGGCGCGCCGCCGCCGCCCGCAGTGCGCGCCCGCGCGGGGGTGGTGCCTGCACAAGGAAAGGCGCGGGGCTGCACCGCCTGCAGCGTGCTCGCGTGGGGCTGGCGTCCGCGCGGGGCTGCACTGCATGCGGCGCCCGCTCGGGGCTGCTGCCCGCGCAGGGCCGCACCGCATGCAGCGCGCCGCGCGGGGCTAGTGCCCGCGCGGGGCCGCACCGCATGTGGCGCGTGCCCGGGGCTGGCGCCCGCGCGGGGCCGCACCGCATACGGCGCGCCGCGCGGGGCCGCATCGCATGCGGCGCCCCGCGCGGGGCTGCACCGCATGCAGCGCGCCCGCGCGGGGCTGGTGCCCTCGCGGGGCTACACCGCATGCGGCGCCCGCGCGGGGCCGCACCGCTGCCGCCGCCGCCACTCGGTTTTCGCCTTTACCTTTGCGTGTTCGAGACCTCAGTTTTTCACAGGCAAGTCTAGTCTTACCTGTTGCTTCTTTTGGGGACTTTTTAGGTCTGGGAGTCGTTCGAGGGCGCGGGTCGGTTTCAGGTGTTCCGGTCGACGCGATTCGAGGTGGGTACCCCTTTCTGTCGTCTTTGGAGTTTGGGTCTGTCTTTATTATGCAAGAGTAAAGTAATTACACCTTTGAAATCTTGTCTAACCCCCCCGTTTCGCATAAGTATCATTATTGCTATTATCTGTTGCGACTGAGCGTCGCGGTGCTCTATGTTACACTTTGACTATGGTTTCTATGCTCATGGCTTCTTGCACGCACACCAGCGGTTTGGCCACTGCATCGGTGTACTTTTTCGGAGAGATGGTACGTTGACCCGTGAATCCCCACAAGGTGACATAGTGGGGGCCCCTTGCGATTGCTTACGATGCTGCACAAGTGCCGCGAGGGGTTAAAAGCACCAAGGTAAGAGCGGTGTGTATTTCTGAGGCAGGTGCTCAGTTTTGCTTTTACATGGGGTTACGATTGACTGCATGATGGGGAGTGTGGATGCTCTGGTCTTTCGGTTTGCGTTATTCTTAGTTTTTATAGCATCTTACACTATTTACGTTTTACCTCTTACTCTTTGTGTCACTGACTTCCCACACTGTGACAGGTTCGGTCAGGGGTGGGATCTGGGACGACGGTGAGGCCGCGACTTGAGGACTTTAGCCTTGTTCTGGGCTGGTGACTTTTCCCGTTTATGTTTTGATTATTTCGGTTAGTTAGCCTATGTGCGTATGTTACCTTTTGTGGATGATGTGGATGTTGGGATTGTTTTATGTTCATGTGGATGAATGGTTTTTCTTATTATTTGCTGGTATGGCCAATTTTCAAATCAAAGAAAGAGTTCGCGAAAACGTTTTTAAAATTAGGTGTTGTGTGGACGCCGTTATACAAACCCGTTGATTTATCCTTTAAAAATTTGGTGGCCTTATTGGATGGTGTATGTTTACCTTCTCCCTTCTCTTTTCATACTTGATTGGTGTGATTAAAGTGAAGTTGTATTGTCCTACGCTGTGCATACGCAAGGGTCGCTCTGTTTGTTTCGTCGAGGACTCTCGCGTATGTGGCGGATCTGTACACGTGTCTGGCGGGTGTTCTTTTTTAAAAAAAAAAATAAATAAAATGATGCATATTTTTTTCGCTTAATTAAACCCCCGGGGCGTGACACCAACACGAGCCGCCACCTCCACCGACGCAACCGGCGGCCCAGCACCTCCAGTAGGGCTCGCTGATATCCACGCCCATGTGGAGGAAATAATTCACAACACCTTCGGCACAAAAGTCAGGCCGGCGATTCGGCCAGTGTTCATGTCTCTGTATTCCGCTCATATTGATATAGCCTACCTGTACCCGGCCAACTGGAAGATACCGAAATTTGATAAGTTCTCGGGCGAAGAGAACAAGAATACCGTCGAGGACATTGCTCGATTCACGACTCAATGCCGGGAGGCGGCCGGAAGCCTATTCCTGAAAATGAGACTGTTCAGTACGTCGTTAATGAAGACGGTGTTTTCATAGTACACAAGCCTACCCCATAACTCCGTCCAGGATTGGGTTGAGTTGGAGGCCAAGTTCCACGAACAGTTCTATCTGGCCGTACCCGAATTGTCGGTTACCGATATCGCATCATATCGGCAGAACGCCGGTGTCACGCCCCGAGTATTAAAAATCCAGTCTAAATTTTTTTTTTTTTTTTTTTTTGAAATCAGAGTTACAAATACTGGGCGTAACAGATCGCCACATGCATAGAAAATCCTCTATCCAAACGGACAGAGTCTCCCCTATACATGCACGGCTAGGCAAGTACAATATCATGCAATCAGAGATCAAGTGCAAATCTTAACTAAACCACAACATAAATAATTGACTTAAACAAACCAAAACTAAAACATGATAACAGTAACTTTTAACATCAGTTTTAAACATCAAAAACTAAAGTACTACGATGTCATAATCCACTGCTAATAATCAAAATCTCAAAATCTCAGATAGATCATCAGGGGGACAGCTCTATCGTGACAGCCTCACTCGAACGTCCCGACATCCCTCCACCCGACGGACCTGAAAAATGGTCACTCAGGGGGTGTGAGATACATCGGCAGTGTATCCCAGTGGGCACGACGAGCCGAGAAATAACTAATCGAACCAACTGGATACTAAAATCTGCGGATAGTAATAAGTCAATGGATAAAGCTGAAATAAGCAAATAATGTCTACTGATAATCAAGCATGATGATAGGAGTATAACTGCAGATATCAATAAATGCTGGTAATCATGATATGACTGTAAATAATCAAGCAAGAAGCTGAGCAGATAGGGTACAAAATAAATAGCTACATGTGACAGAGCATGATAATAACAGTTATGCATCAAGAACAGAAACTCAAGTACCCAATTACATGCCACTATCGGTCTCACAGAACCTCAGGCAATGCCACTGATCCGCACCATATCGGCTGACATAACCCTGCACTCACAGATGCAATGCACTCACAGATGCAATCGGGGGCTCACGGGTCCTTCCTCTAGACCACTTTACCGGTAAAGAACACTGTGACGGTGGCCAAACCGTTAGTGTACGTGAAGTACAGCAGTGTGTGGCGATCATAATGCTATGCTCAAGCTCGCGGTCTAATGACCGGGTAGTCGGCAACAAGCCGAGATCCCAACAGAGAAGCAACTATCTGTATATATCAATCATGGGTCTATCATGCATATCTGAATATAAAAGCAAGTATCTCTGGATATAAATGCAGTATAAAACAAGTGACAGATATGATAGAAATCAGCAGGCATGATCAGATCATGAAAATCTACTGTACTGAGATATAAGAACTGACGAACATGTATACGGGATATGTCCAAGGAAATCAATGTCTATCATGTAGGAATATATGACATATAGGCAAAATCATCAGGGCTAATCAAGAACAAGTGTCCGACTGGACTAAAGCAACCAGAGGGCCGAAAAGATAAAGCCCGGACCGAAGATAACCCACATCAATGTAGGCCGATCCCGACTCCCGTAGACTATTGGGAGGTTGGTGCTGAACTGCTGGGCCCTGAACAAAAACTGTAATCAGAAACAGACTCACTCATACCCATCCCGACAACACTATAATAATATGATGCTATTATAACCGTTGTTTCGACTCGTTCTTCCAAACCAGGAAGCCATTGACTATGCCGTAAATTACGGCGCGTTCGATTCGACACGACAAAACTCGTGCTCATGAGTTTGGGCTGGCACGGGGCCCGAGGGCAAAGTTGGCCCAATTAAAACTAAGTTCACAAGACCTAGCTTAGTCAACCAACCTAACTACTCGTTCTAACCAGCAATTAGCATGAGCATCATGTATAGGAGGATAAACAAGGTCGAGGGCTCACCTCTGGTGCGTCGCATATCCGCCGGAAAGATCGCCGGATCAAGGTAATCCGATCTCCAACAAAACTAGGGTTCGATTTGGCCGAGCCTTGTTCAACTCGGAATCAAGGTGCAATCTGAGGCAAGCAGCAGTGAGAGGCTAAACCCATATGAGGCTCGGTCACGACCTGACCCAACACCGGCGGCTTCGGGCGGCAGCTGGCCGGAATAAAGCTCCTCGTCCACCCTAAATGCATGCATGGAAACTTCGGTAAATAGGGCTACTAGGTTACATGCAAAGGCATTTATGGAATGCCCTCGACCAAGAAACGTTACCTGGGTGGTTGGCCGGCGACCAGGAGCGGCGGCGACGGCCGGCGGTGGAGTTCGGGTTACCACCTGGTGCAACCACAGAAGTCAGATCCCTTACGTTCAAACTTTCATTCAAATGCATGAAGAAGTTCCTCTCACCCCAGAGAACTTACCTGAGTGCTTGGACGGTGGTTAGGGGCGGCGGCGACGTCCGGCGACCAAGCCCAACCGAGCTCGGTGAGGATGAAGGTGCTCTAATGGTGGATTTCGACCCGAAGCACGAGAGGCCCTCCAACTTGGATCAAATGGTCCCTCTTGGTGCTACGGTGCTTGCCAAGTCGATGGCCGGCGGCGCGGGTGAGCGGCGGCGCCGGTTGGCGAAGATCGGCCGAGGAAGAAGATGACCCGATTCTAGGGCTGGCTCGTGCGGCTTGGATCCTTATCCGATTGCCACCAAACTTGATGGACCCTTGTAGTCGTCAAGAGGAAGAAATCCAAAGGTTCAGATCTGGGTTCCAATGGTTGGATGAAGCCGCACCCGAGATCGGCCAAAATGCGGTTTTCCGGCGAGATGTTGCTCCCGCCGGCAACAGGGTCGACGGCGGCGACTCGGGCTTCACCAAGTTGGTCCTCTCAACATCAGGAAACTACCACATAGATCCTTGGGTCATTTAAAACTGAAGGGTTGCAAGAACTCACCTCGTTGGAAAAAGGAAGAAGAAGGAGATCCTCCGCCGGCGGCGCGCGGCGGTGTAAGGTGTCGGGAACACCTCGGCTGGGTCTCACAGGCACTGAGGAGTTTCCAAATGAAGCTTGGAGCAACTCAAGTCCTCTGGGAGCAACCCTCACCTCCCAAACCGAGATCTAAGAGGTTCCTTGATTCTTCTTCCCCTCCGGCGACGAGACGGCGGTGGCCGGTGGCGTAACTTCAGGAAGGGACACTCAGAGGAAGGTAGAAGATCGGATGGAGGTGGCTAGTGCTAGGGTTCTGGGTTTCAAGGGTTTAGTGAGAGCCCTAATGCGAGTTATATACAACTTGCAACAAAATGCTCTTTAACCCTTCAACCTTGAGTATTTTGAGCCAAGTCCTTCACAACAACTTTGTTTCGCAGTAAAGTCCCTTTTTCATGATTTTACACGCATTTCGGAGCATAAAATACAGGCGTGTTTGTGTAAAATATCGCATTTTTTGCCGTATTTTACGCTTTTCGAGGCATTTTAGTCATCAAATCGAAAAACGGACTTCGCCACGACGTCCGTCTCAACGAAAACTATCTAGAGCCCAAAAAAAGAGAGCACATAAACTCACCAGGGGACAAGGTCTCTCTTGGGCAGCCCACAAGCTACTTCCCAAGGAAGGCTCTTGGGTAGCCCGAGATGGCACTTTCCAAGATTGGCTAAGAAAAAACCCAAAGGCCAAAACACAAGTTTAAAATCACCAAATCCAAATAAAACCCAATAGTGATTGGATATATAAGAGACATGGACACTAATAATAATAGATGGGCTTAAATATTTTGAGCTGTGATTTAAGCCCAACGAGTTATTATAGCTAGTGGGCCGGGCCATTATACCAATCGAAAGTGTGAGACGATTCTCTGCAGAGTCTGGATCTATATGACAGGACTAGCGAGACAAGACTCACATCGCCTGGTGATCTTGGACTCTGTGTGTGTTTGGGCTGACGTCAAAATCTATATGACAGGACTAGCGAAACAAGTCTCACAACGCCTGGTGATTTTGGGTTGTGTGTGTTTGGACTGACGAGGACGTCAGACCTAAACGGGAGGAGTCTGTGACACCCAAATAATTCCATATCGGATGGGATTGGAGTTGTGCCTAAACGGGATGAGTCTGTGAGACCCCAATAATTCCACATCGGATGGGATTGCAGTTGTGATTAGGTATATAAGAGACCCCAATAATTTCACATTGGATGGGATTGGAGTTGTGATTGATATAAGAGACATAGACACTAGTGCTTAAATATATTGGGTAGTGGTTTAGACCCAACGAATTATTATTGCCAGTGGACCGAATCATTACAGAATAACAATATTATTTTAAAAATCATAGCTAAGACTCTGTAGTGATAATTGCGAGAATCAAGAATCGAGATATTGGGGAATGTTCTACTGTCTCTAGGGATTTTTTTTTTTCGCTTTCACTTTCGCCTTTTTCTCTTACATTTTCTAGTGGCCCAGTTGTCGCGTATTTGTAGGTAAGTTCATTAATATCAATGAATGAAACGGATAACATGTTATCTTATTTTTAAAAAATTTTAAAAAAATAAATAAATTCTATTATGAGCAATGCTACTTATACAACTAAAAATAAATATACATCTTGCACCTTCTCCTATCCAATGAATGAGAATCACTCACTAGTCACTTGATATGATTAGTAAAAACAGTCTATTAAATGGATGAAGTGTAAAATGTATATCCGATTGAGATGTACAAGTGGTATATACCTTTTATTATAGAATAAATATCTTATCCTCATTTTTCAAGTGTTTGAAAATTCTTTTTGAGCTTTTAATATTAAAAAATATTAGTAAAATTGTACATAACTTACTTGAGCTATAAACTATTTGGAGACATTTAGCCAACTTTTCAAAAGTTTGATGTTAGTATCAAATATTTCAATTTATTTGATTTGAATCACTAAACGGCACTTTAATTTTAAATTTAAATGTATCATTTATCTTTATAGATTATATACTTGATACAATTATCACAACTATAAATTTATAAAAAAAATGGCTTAAATTTTAAAGTCAACCTATTATTGATTGACCTGAATTAACCCAATTTAAAGGTTATATAGTAATATTAAAATTAAAAAAAAAAAATTTAGATAGCTGACTCAAAATAGTCCATAAGTCAAGTAAATTTATTATATTTTAAGCAAAAAAATTTGACAAACAAGTAAATAAATATAGACCTTTGAGATGTTAGGGTATAAGATTTACACTTAATTTGTAGGCAGAGATGTTAGGGCATAAGATTTACACTTAATTTGTAGGCATGCCTGTAGTATTGCTTATGTTAACTTTGAAAAAAATACTTTTTGTACATTTCAAATTGGATGTATATTTTATACTCCACCCATTTTATGATAGAGTGAATTTTACTGACTAATAAAAGAATCTTCACCCATAAATAAGTGGAAAATAAATCATGCATTTCATTTGGAGTGTATGAATAATATTGTTTTAAAAGTTGAGCAATGATACCTATATCTCCAAATGAGATATATAATATACACTCCATCCAATCAAAAATAGAATTATTTTTATTAGTCACTTTGAAGTAGTAAAATAATTTTCATTCTAAAATAAATAAACTGAAAGATATACATTCTATTTGGAATGTGCTATAGATTTTTAAACAAAGAATCTGATATATTTTATCTTGGACCAACCAAGTCAGCCACGGGACTGTCCCATTCAATAAAAACTCGGAGTCTAACCAGACCATTAGGTACCAACCAACCAGGCTACGAGTGCCGGTGATAAACGAGTATAGAAAGGCATTACCAATATCTGATAATTATAGTAGATTAAATATCAACCGCAGCTCAAGTCTCTTACATCTCTTCTACAAAATCTTCTGTATTCTTCCAGAGGACCAGTGAAAAAAAAAAAAAAAAAAAAAAAAAAAAAAAAAAAAAAAAACTAAGCAACGATTTATTTAATTTTTATAAGTAACCTGAGACTCATAATTGTTTAGATGAAATGACAGTTTAACCTTATTGCCATATTTATACTATATAGTATACTTGCCGAAATGAATGAGGCCTGTCATGTGAATCTCCAAATTAACAAAGTGGTAAAAAGCCTACAAAACAAAGGTCGTTGGCTCCTCACCTGCGATAGTGTAGCGGAGCAGGTAATCACTTCTTCCAATATTCCTTTTATTTTATGGCCATCTTATCAAGTGAATGATTCGCCCTCTTTCTTTGACCCAAAGAGCTGTGTTAAACATTTCCAACCCGTATCGGTGATATGAGTTGCTGTTCAGCTTGTCCTCTCTTGGTCCAATTGTTGCTGATATTTTCTGCACAGCAGGAAAAATTTACAAGGCTTAATGGAAGAAAAGAATAGAGAAGAGAAGAGTTTAGGGCCCGTTTGAAATCAGAGGCACCATAGGCCACTATGGGTAGGGGAGGAATTTGATAGGTTAAAAAAAGATATTTTGAACAATCCCATTCAATCCCAACCTCTTGGGTAAGATTCAATAATCTCCTCCAGGCAAAATTATTTGAATCACTATATTTTTTTAATAGCATTATTATCTCGTCTTATCCTATCCAATTCGATTCTGGAGTCCTTGGCCCTTTTTAGTTGGGGATAGCTACTGCTATCCTTTCAAACACAAAGAGGGATTAAAAGTTGCTTGAGACTATAGGCAGTTTTGAAAATTTTCTACAACTTTTCTATTTCTAATTGACACCTCGCCAACGTTTTCTTGTTTTGATTCAAGTTATTCAATCAGTTGACAAGGGGATTCCTTGAAAGTTAGTAGAGTAGCTAGCTGTTAGCTGTTTGAATTAGTCACAAATTAATAACTTGAATCGAACAAAACATATGTTAACGGAATGTTAATTTGAAAAATAAAATTTGAGGGTCTATTCGAAAACGGCCTATTGTATAGGGGAGTCTAACATGGATTTTTATATGCAAATGAATAAGAATTAGTGTAAATAAGCAACCTTTAAACTCAACACCATAATAATCAAACATCTTTGCTGGCTTGTATCATCAAATTGTATAGAGCAAATCCACCGCGGTGGCAGCCGGGCATATGCAGCGTCATTCTCTCTAAATCATCCTGATATTTCAATATTCATCATGATAAAGCAATTAAATAACAAAAAGATATATATTAAAAATAATTGCAGACAGAATCTACACACACCATAGTAACTGCATAAAGTTGAGTGGATTCGTATCCATCTTGAGCTCCCGAGTACATCTTGTAAATTTCACTTGACTCCAATGTGCATTTTAGAAAGAAAAAGGCTGTAGGTCTGACATTCATTTCCCTCCGAGATATGCCGATAAAGACAGGCTCTGTCTGCAGAATAAGTCTTAGTGACAATAAGTAGAGCGTAGAAATACTTGAAGGAAAACAAATCGCATGAAATACTCTGAAAAGATAAGGTATAAGAACAATAACTCGAGCATTCGCCATAGCAACAGGTGTAGATCCAGTTACCAACTGATATTCTGTAATACTCGAGAAATTCGAGTTTGAAATTTAATAAAGTCCTGATATATATATATATATATATATATATATATATATATATATATGTGTGTGTGTGTGTGTGTGTGTGTGTGTGTGCGCGCGCGCAATAAACCCTAAATGTATATATACAAGTGAATAGTGGCTTGACTTAAGCTGTGAATAGTAACCTTTAAAAATTTCGGATTGTCGAGTGAAGTCGGCTAACTTGATCGATCTGAATCCGAATTCGATGATTCAAATACTCGATTTGAACGGTCTCATCGATCTGAGCGCAATGGAACAGTCCAAATTTATATTTGACGAGCCTAGATCATCGAAAAGCATGCCAAACAATGGAATGCACTGTATAAGATGGATTTAGAATTTGTCGGGATTCAAACTCAACAAACCAAAATCGCTACTCGATAGGTCTCGTCGAGCCGGACGTCGTGGTGTCGTCCGTTTTTCTGTTTGACGACACTATTGCCTCGAAAAGCGTGAAAAATGGCAAAATTCAGTGATTTGCACAAAAGCCCTCGTATTTAATGCTCCGAAAAGCGTGACACTGGTTGGGGAGGGACTTTCTGCGATGTGGTTCTGCTGTGAGGGACTAGAGTCAAATATTGGGCTGTACAGGGACTAAGTAGCATTTTATGCTCTTTACTTAAGTTGTGATCTAGGGTTCCCTAGCCACTTTTCCCTGTAACCGCAGCCCCCACGAGACCCTTCTCTTCCCTCTGCTTCCTTTCCCAGCCGTTACACCGCCGGCCGCTGCCTCCCCTCGCCGAAGAAGGTGAGGAAGTGGACTTACACCTTGATCTCAGGCTGTAGAGAATGAAAGGACACCAAGCTTTTGGGAAGCGTGCAGAGGTTCCCCTACAGCGTTGCCCTACATCCTGAAGCATAACCCGAGGAGTCCTGCAGCTCTTCTTGTCCGCGCAACGCCGGAGAGGAGACCTCGGACTGCTTCTTCTTCCTCAACTCCGGCCAAGGTGAGTTATTCATTCTGGTTGGTTTTCTTGCTACCTAGACACCTAGAGCATCTTCCTCACTCCTTGGAGATCCCCCCTGCCGAACCTCAGAGCGGGGATGCGCCTGGTTGCCGGCGGTAGAGTTGCACCCGCCGGAACACTAGGTTGCTCCGCCTCGAGCAAACCTTGCACCGAGAGGCTTAGAATCGGATCTAAATTGATGGGATCCTTCCTTTGGTCCTGTTGATTATCTCCATGAAGTTTGGTGGAGTTTGTTTAGGGATGAGCCCGCGGTTTGAAACCCTAGATCCGGGTTGCTTAGAGTTGACCGGACTTGGTTGTACGTCGTCGCCGCCGCTCCCCGCCACCAGCTATGGGCATGGTTGGCTTCCTCTCGTCAAAACAGACCTAGAGGTACCCATCCTTGGCCCCGGAACACTCTGGTTTAGTCCATCCCGAGCTTGCTGCTTTCTATTGGTCTCAAAGTCTTCTCCGGCCATCTGCCACCGTGGGATGCCGGCGCTGGACCCGGAGGCAAGCTGGGGACTCTACTTGATGTCCTCTGTCTGCTGCTTGCCTTACTTGCTGCCCAGGACCCTTGTGTTGTTGGGTTTTCCATGTTGAGCTCTAGGATTTTACCTATTGGAGCATCTTGGCTCTATTACTTTGAAGACCTGGATCGCTGTGGATCAATTGGCTTGTGGATCACTGGCTTGACGGGTGAAGACTTACATCTTTGTGGAGCAGTTTGTTGCTGGACCATTGACTTGACGACACCTTTTCGGTGCGACGGAGTCGTCGGCGAGCAAAACGGACGCGAAAAACGAATCCAACGCGAGAAAACTGTGCGAAAAACACTTTCATTTTTATGTTTTCTTGTTCAGGGTCCGGACCTTGAAAATTCAAGGTCCGAACCGTCGCATGGACCGGGCTCACAGAGGAGGGAGCCACGGCCGGTGCATGGGCGTGCGCCAGTGCGCACGTGCCAGTGCGCGCCAGCCCGCGGGCCAGTCCACGTGGGCGCGCGGGATGGGCACTGCGTGGCCCCTGGCTTGGCGGGTCAGGCCGGGCTTGCACTGTACACCCGAATCCGTTAGGGTGGATATTTTTTAGGTTTAGTTGGTATTTTGACCCGTGGGATCAACTTAGGATGGATTTAGAGCTATAAATTGAACCTTTAGCTCACTAAGAAGCTTTTTAATAGCCTGGCACTCTTCTCCCTGTTGTTGAAGGCCACCTTGAATCCTAATCATCTTCTTCTCCACACAAGAACACCATGGATGATGCTTGAAGACCTCTTGCACAGTTTGGCCTCTCAGTCGACCTTTCATCTGCGGGCTCCTCAGGACAGTAGGGGTGGAGTTTCAAAGTGATTCTTGCTGGGAAAATTTCCAGGATTTCAAGATCTACATCTTTGCTATTTGGAGGGAAATCTAGTTTGGGCTTTAAACAAGATAAATTTAGTGATCTTTGAGACTCTTTTCCTGAGCCTGAGTTTTTGCGCAGTGTTCAATGTTTTGCTTACCCTGGGCTGTACAGAAAGAGTTATGAGCTGATTTTTTATGGGAAATTTTCAGGATTCGAAGGCCTTCAACTTTGATATTTTGAAGAACATCCAATTTGGACTCCAAGTCAGATAATTTAAGCAATCTCTGGAACATTTGTGCACAGTTTGATGTTTTGAGTAGTACTCAGTGTTTTAGCTCCCCTGGACTGTAGGAATGGAATTTCGAGATGATTTTTGTGGGAGAATCTTCAGGATTTGAAGCTCCCCAACTTTGATATTTTGGAGAGGAGCTAATTCCTGCTATTAACCAGGTGAATTAACCCATCTTTGAGCCCCTGTTTGCAGATTTTAGTTTTGGACAGCTTGTAGTAATTATGGAGTATCTCTTTCTTCCCTCTATGAAATGGAGAATTTCAAGTTGGGTAATCTTCTAGACTTCAAGATGAACATTTTGATACCTTAAACTTGAAATTTGGATGACAATCGATATACCATCTTTAACCCTCTTCTCAGACTTAGTGTTGCTGAAATCTGCATGTATAATTGGATCACCTTGCTTTGCTAGTTGAATGTTGGACTTGATGATATGGATAATTATGGCATTATGGTTAATTCAAGTGGTGGAATGCAATCTTATGAGTTTATTGAACAACTTCTCTTTTGGGTTCAACTTGTAATTATGTTTATTTTGGGTCACATAGCAAGTTGAAATTCAGCTTTTAATCATATGCATGATTCTTGGACAGCATTGGTACATCTTGTTTAAGAGTTGAATGAAAGGATCTAAACTTGGCTTTGTGGGCATCTCTTGAGGTTTTAGAGTTAATTGAGAACTTAAGAATCAAATTAGGGCTGTTGTATTAAGGTTTAATGGGGTCTATATAGCAGATTTTGAATTCATTCTCTACCGGTTCAAGTTGCTGAAATTCTGCGCAACTAGTAATGTTTTTGCTATAACTTTTTATCTGGCAGGAGATTTTGGGAGATTTTTGGTTGTTGGAAAGATGAGAACTTAAGGAATGTACTCGCCAAAAATCAGATCGAGCGGACTTCAGATTAGCGAGCAAACAGGTGGGTTGTTGAGCACATCGAAATTACGGCCTACAAGTCGGCGCAACCAGAAACGTGGCATTGTGTGGTTTGGATGTTTATTAGTTATTTTTTTATTAAAGCATGATGAAACTAGATGATTATGTTGACAATTACTTCACTTATATGTGAGAACCATTCCTTACTTGTTGGACATCTAGTAGGCCACATTTTCTTTTACATAAACTATACCAAATATGCTTCAACTTGAGACTTATGAAGGTGAACTAATTACACTTAGTTAAATATGCTTCAACTTGAGATTTATGAAAGTAAACTACATATAGGTGTTATGAGAGCTATTTCATGCTTATTTGGACATATAGATAGGCCACACTCTTTTATTGATGCTATAGTTACTATTCATGTTGGAATCAGACTTAGGAGAAAACCCTTTGTTTCTTTTCTTATGTTATTTGTTGCTCGGGTTAGAGAGCAGGGATGGGGATAGTATAGCTATGTTATCGAGTTGGGTGGGAAAGCACCAGATTTCGACTCGGGAGTTATTCGACAACCGCGGATTGTGGGCGGTTGGTCGATTAGTGTTATGCATTAGTTGGGCTGGAATTGCATTGTGGAAAGAGAGAGTTTCCACCTTGAGCATAGTGTCGACTTTTGCCTGCGTGACTGAGATACTTGAGATGGATACTTATTTACTCCAGTTGGGTCGCGCCCCTCGATTGCCACTCCAGAGTAGGCAGGATCGGTCTTTTACAGATCGGGTCGGGTTTGTGCTGACAAGACGATCTATGATCTATTGGTCGGGGCCGGGTTGGTGCTGACCGGACGACATATGATCTGTAGTGATGTGAGTACAAGCAAGACCGGGTTTTATACAGGTCCATTTGATTGGGTTATATCTCAATAGTTTCCTTTTGGTGACGCATAGTTACATATATTCGATATCTTACAGTTGACTATGTTGTTGATACACGAGGGTAGAGATGATCTACTGTCACGCGAATAGTTCGGCAATCTCGAAAGGCTGCTCTAGAAATGAAGAAGGTGCTGGAATCTGTTCTTGTTTGATAGGGTGAAGGCCCTAGCCTTTCGAGATTTTCGAACCTTTCGCTGTTGCTGGTAGTTTTGGCATTATACTTTGACATTGGGCATTATACTTGACATACACATATTTGACATACTCTTGACAGTACACTTTAGCATTGGGCATAGTAGCATAGTTTTTATTTCAGCTATTACTTTTATACTTACTAGCATCTTCTACTTTGCCTTTTTGATAGACTCGGTGGGTAGGTCGAAGGTTTGATGATTTACCCACTGAGAACTATTGTTTAATAGTTCTCACACTCGTTGTTGCTCCCCAGTGACTTTTTCAGGAGCAGTGGCTCAGGCAGAGCGCGGCAAGGGCGTCGCGGACTAAATAGTGCTCCACCCCGTCGTTTTGGATAGAGATTGTCCCACAGTTTACTTATTTTCAGTTTTTATAGACTTTCGGACTACTGTATATTGGTCTGGCTGGAGCCAACTGGTTGTATTTATTTTATGTCTGTGAGGTGGATTTGTATATTGATGATGGAGTAGATTTGTTTACTTTGAGAGTTGTATGTTATTCTGAGTTGTATGCTAGTTGGAGTTGTATCTAGTATTGTAGTGTGTGGTTATATTGGAGTTATTGATAGACGTGTATTTGGAGTCATTTTATTGTATATGGTGATGTAGGGAGTTGTTGGTATTTCAGTTGTACTTGTGGAGTTGGATTTGTTTATATTTGGAGTTGTGTTATGATGTTGTAGCAGACTTGTGTTTTGGTGTTGATGTTGGGGTGGTATATAGTGGTTTATGTTTGTTTTGTATATGTTGGAGTTGTTAGTAGTTGTGTAGTTGGTTTTTCTTTAGTAAAGTGGTACTTGTTCTTCATTGGAGATGGTGTATGTATTATTGTGGAGTTGTTCTTTATTTTATCGGGTTGTTGTTGGAGATTCTTGTTGAGATGATTCTTTTCTCGAGAATTGTTTATGTTTATTTATACAGTTAGTCTGTGATTTATTCCTCACTTTATACCACTTGTTGTGGCTTTACTCACTCTTGTATACATCATCCTGTTGCTTGAGTTGTTGTATCGCTTCGTATACGTGGGAAATACTGCGTATATGGCGGATCTGTTGTCGAACTCGACATCTGGTTTACACCCGGTGAGTGACAATTACTGTTCCGACAGTGCTTCGGCCACCCAATGGTGAGCCCTTGGACCCCCTCGACCTCCTGAGCATGGTGCTCACCTTACCTTGGCATATGGTTGAGTGGTTAGGTCACAATAACACTTAGGCCTTAATGCATGAATACAAGTTGGCCCGTAGTTGTTCTCGGGCTCCGTGCTGCTCCCAAACAGCGAGCACGGTGTTCAGTAAGTCGAGGCCCACCTACTGGTGCCCTCGGTTCAGTTTTAAAGTCCTTAGTTGTGAGGTGCTTGCTTAAATATTGATAAAATACATGTATTTGTGCAATTTTAGTAAACCCTAGGGGTCTAAATGCAAATGTGACCGCATGGGCTGCTCTGGGCAGAACATGATCGTTCGAGATTTGTTGGCTTCCGTTAAGCGGAATTTGGATAACAATTCGTAAATCGGCGAAATTGTCGATTAATCAACTGTTTGGCGCTAATCGTGCAAATCGAGGAATTTTGTTGACCAGTTGTGAGTCCCAGATGTCCCTGGCTGTTCCTGACGCTGTCCTGGCAGGTCCAGTGACTTTGATTTACCGTTGGAGATTTCTGAAGCCGAAATCGGATTTTTCGGAAGTGAGTTTCGGTTATTATGGCACCATTTGTGCACAGGATTACACAGAGTCTGATGTTAGTGCCCGAACGTCTTAAGTTAAGCGTTCCAAGGCAACACGAGAAGCTTCACGAGATTCAGATATTGTTTTGCATATTTTGGACCAATAGTGGTCTTCCGACAGATTTTCATAATTTACAGCAGATTCTCGAACTTTCATAGAAGTCGGTCGTATAGTCGTTCTGCACGTATTAAGTCTTTGGGTTGGGTGTGAGTGAGTCTTCTCTGACACATGTCTTGTTGTAGGCCCCAGCAGTCAGGAGCCAGCCCGTGAGCCATCTAGCGGATACCGCGATCGATTACCTTGAGGTGGGTGCTTCGGTCCGGGCTTTATCATATCTTCACCTATGGGGTACTGTAATTGGTCGGACCCCTGTGATTGATGATAACCTTGGTCCTACAATTGAGCCTTTCCATATGCTTTCCTTTCTAGCATTTATACTGTTATACTTCAGCATTTAGTATATCTCTATATACAGTTGGACATATGTCATGCTTGCTTGGTCACTAGCTCAGTTATATCTATGTACTTTCTATTCTTCACTGCATGTTTAGAATAGAATTCAGTTTCAGTTACATGGCATGGATGGTATTTCCGTATCTGTATCCCGGTGGGGATTTTCTCGGCTTTTCGCCGATTGTCCGGTCTTTAGACCATGTAGACCGTGAGTTGAGCATCAGCATTATGATCGCCATAGAGCCAACTTTCAGTCACGCACACCCGCGATTAGCTACCCGCAGTGGTGTTCTTTATCGGTAGAGAGGTCACATCGACCCGTGAGCCCAGTGACTTCACACAGTGTGTGCATCAGTGTGGCATTATCCTGAGGTCCTCGTGACCAATAGTGGCATGTGATTGGGTATTTTGTGTTTACAGTTTTGATGCATTATCTTATTACCCAGTTCAGTACTTGCTTTTACTATTCAGTATGCTCAGTTTCAGTTTCAGTATCAATATTTGAGATATTTTAGTTCTTACTATCCGCTTATTATGGTATACCAGTAGGTTACGACTTGCTATTTCTCGGCCCGTCGTACCTACTGGGATACATTTATGTTGTATCTCACACCTTTTGATGACCATTTTTTCAGGTCAGATAGGTGCTAGGATCTTGGGACGATCAGGAGAGCTGTCACGTTAGAGTCGTCCCCTATCGCCAGTCTCGCCTGGCAGTATCTTGGATATTTTACAGTTTTAGTACCCTTTGGATTATGGTTTTGCATATTATGTTCATGAGTATGTCATGCGGATTGTGAGTATGATTGTGGATGTGTTTAGCTGCACAGGATTTATGTTCATGTTTAGTTTTAAATGATTGTCACACCTCTGATTGAATAAATGTACTTGTCTAGCAGTGCATGTATAGGGGAGACTTTGCCTGTGTGAACAGAGAATTTTCAATGCATGTGGCGGTATGTTCACGTCCTGGTTTTCAAAGTGATAAACTCTATTTATAAAAAAAAAAAAAAAAATTAGACTGGTTTTCAAAACTCGGAGCGTGACATATTCACCGAGAACATAGAAAATGGAGTCGTAACATAATTTATCAAACTCGAAAAAAACATTCCCAGTTCTTATTTCGCCCTAACTTGTCACCTACTCTCTCTTCGCATGACCTCCTTTGCTACTTCCGCGTTCCTCTCATACCAATCACTATGGATTTCTTTGCCTCCCTAACTCCTTCCCGTGGCCTCCTCGCCTCCCTCCTTCATCCCCAACCGCCTCTGCCACCCTACCTCTTCACTCACCTATGATCTTCTCAGTCTTATTCGCTTAACCCCCGGCCTCCTCCATCTCCATTCCACACCCCTGGTCTCCTTTACCACCTCTACATCTCCCTTATCTTGGCCTCTTCCACTTCTCTCCATCACCTCAGGATTCCTCCGCCCCTCCCTTCTCTCTAGCCTCCGCATCCCTCCCTCACCACCAGCCTCCCCAGCCTTCTCTGCTGCCTTCCTCACCCCTAACTTCCAACGTCTCCATCCATCACCTCGGCCTCCTCTACCTAATCTACTCCCCCACCCAACCTACTCCCTCGCGCCCAGCATCCTTGGTCACTTCTGTTGGGTTGTATGTAACTCAAATTCCGTAACAACTTCGCTTCCTTTTGCTATCAACTTCACTACCACACCATCACCTTCGTCGTCATCATCAAGCTCATGCGGTCAAAGCTCTTCAACTACATCTTCATTGATCCTATATTCATCTTATAATAGGTGCACTAGTAACAAATCGAAATAAGTAATTTAGAATTAAGACGTAACATAGGTAACCCACTTTAAATCTCCTTCTTTACTCTCAAATCTGATCTTCTATGAGTTGCATATTCGTGTTGAAAGTCATGTAAACATAAAATATTTTGTTTTAATAAAATGTCTTCCAATGGCTTAAGTTGACAGTGAATGTACTAAGTAATCTATATTGAATAATTGATTACTTTACTATGTTTTTCAAATTTAGCATTTTTAAATTGTTTCTACTGTAGTTAGATTGTACTCATATACCTATCTCTGATGCAGGAGAAAGAGTTTAGAAATCCGAATGCAAAATCCTATTAGTTGATAACTCTAAGGTAATTATATGTTTAGGCACAACGAGACTTAACATACGGATTCGAAAGAAAATAATATAAGAATAAATATCATAAGGCAGTGCGGTAAAACCCAAACGAAAATTAAATTTAAGGTAGAAAAATCGGAATGGGAATTTGTACTGTCAAAGGATCTGTAGGCGAAATTATCGATTGCAAGCGCTGAACAGAATCATCAAATTCCTACCGATCAATCCAATACCGTCTCTGTTGAAGTAATATCTGTGGAAAAAACGAAAGTTTTAGGACGAGGAAGAAAAGAAGAAATCAAAAAAGAAGGAAAGAGGGATCGAGAGAATTAGGGTTTAGCAGAGATAAAGATGACGATAAATCCCCAACGTACAAGGTGATGAAGCGTAGTCGATATAGTCGTAACAGTGGACAATGACGATTAGGGCACGCGGCAAGGCCTTCGTTGATTGCGTGTCGGCGGATGACAGCTTCGCACAACTCGATCGGATTTAGCGGAGAAATTTTTTCTCTCTTTTTTTTTTCCTCTTGATGCGATCTTTTTTTTTCCGGCTTTTCTTCTTCTTTTTTGTACAGATTTTTTTTCCTTTTTTTTGTACGGCTTTTCTTTGTCGTACACCTTGAGAAACTTAATGGACCGCGTTTTTGCGGGTTTTAACCCGTTAAAGAAAACGATCCAATAAGTTTATCTTCTTCGTTTCTTGACCAAACGGCGTGAGAATTTCACAAGTAAATACTCGAATCGAAAGAGGAAACAAAGAAGATTAAGATGAAGGGACTCACTTCGGTCGACGCAAAATCGCGAAGGAAAACTTGAGAGAGCTCATCTCAAAAGAAAACTAAAATTTTCATATTAATAATTCATCCCGTACAGATCGTCAAGACCATACTTATAAAGTTTCCTACTAACAAACTCAATCTGATAAATACGGTAACAGAAAATAATAACTAAATCTTTCTAGATTCTTATCTAGAAAATAATAACTGAAATATCTAAATATATCTCGAACCATGCAAAACTGGTTCGAACTTGAGTCGCATCCAACGTCTTGAATCATGGTGCGATCACATCATCAAGCCAAATACTTGGTTTACGATGACGGCGCGGACATAAGTCTGAAACGGGACCGTGTCCGCATCAATTCCCCTCCTTTGAAAAATTCGACTTCGTCGAATTGTCTGCGATGTACTCCTCATAAAGCTCTGGATTGAGTTGTTGGAGCTCACCTTGGGAAATCCACGTTGCGTCCTCCTTTGGTCGATATAACCACTTGACTAAAAATTTACGCTCTCCACCATCTTTTGCCGATATAATTTGATCGTCAAGGATTGTCTCAATATCATCTTTTCTCTGCAATTAGGTTCTAGAAACAAAAGGTGAAGTTGGCGAAGGAAAAAGTGAATTTTGATTTTCAGGAAAATGAAATAATGTAAGGTCCTCAACATTGAAGGTGGGGCTAATTCCCATGTTAGACGGTAAATCCAACAGATAGGCATTAGATCCGATCTTCTTAAGAATTTTAAACGGACCCATGTTCTTTGCGTGCAATTTTCTAATAGCTCCTTGCGGAAGCCTTTCGGGTTTAACTCGAACCATCACCATGTCTCCTGTATTAAATTCAATTTCTCGCCGGTGTTCATCAGCACCTCTTTTATAATTTTCATTACTTAAGATTATTTTTCTGCGAATTTCATGATGTAAGTCTTGCATGTGTTGTGCAAATGAAAATGCATACTCACTTGGCCTATGCTCTAAGGGAAGGGGTATCAAATCAATAGGTTTCTTTGGATTATATCCTGTGACTATTTCAAAAGGGCTCATTCCAGTTGTTCGATTTACATTACTATTATATGCAAATTCTGCTTGTGGTAATATAAAATGCCAATTTTTAATGTTTTCACCGACAAGACATCTAAGAAGGTTTCCCAAACTCCTATTGACAACCTTTGTTTGACCATCGGTCTGAGGGTGATGTGAAGATGAGAAAAATAATTTGGTTCCCACAATTTTCCACAAAGTTTTCCAAAAGTAACTAACAAATCGAACATCCCTATCACTCACAATTGATTTTGGTAATCCATGAAGGCGCACAATTTCATATACAAAAATTTTTGCAACATGTGTAGCGTCGGAAGTTTTGCGACAGGGGATAAAATGAGCCATTTTTGAAAACTGGTCAACCACAACAAGGATCGAATCGTGTTTTCTAATTGTTTTTGGTAGACCTAGAACAAAATCCATGCTTAGATCCTGCCAAGAAAAAAATGGTACGGGTAAAGGTGTACACAACCCTGT
This sequence comes from Tillandsia fasciculata, assembly GCA_029168755.2. Taxonomy (NCBI): domain Eukaryota; kingdom Viridiplantae; phylum Streptophyta; class Magnoliopsida; order Poales; family Bromeliaceae; genus Tillandsia; species Tillandsia fasciculata. The sequence goes on from CM054950.1 coordinate 5,509,556, forward strand.
ATTTTTTTGACCACCCTTGGCCTTTTGGCACGTCCCACATCGTGTCACAATGCGTGCGACATCCCGTCGGAGACTTGACCAGTAGAAGCGATCCTCAACCATAGAGATGGTTTTGTCTCGACCAAAGTGTCCGGCCAATCCTCCCACGTGCAATTCCCACACAACAAAATCTCTCAAAGAACCTTGTGGAATGCATAAACAACTACCCCGAAAAAGAAATCCATCCCGAATGACAAAGTCAGTGTTCGCGGATTTACCCTCTAAAATGGATGAATAGATTTCGCTAAAGTCAGGACATGAGGAATAGTCTGCCTTAATGCTATCGAACCCAGTTACGTTTACGCCAACACTATTTAAAGTTACAACAACTCAACTCAATGCGTCGGCGTCTTTATTCTCTGTTCCGGCTCGATGTTTTAACACAAAAGTATATTCTTGCAAATACTCAACCCACTTTGCGTGCCTCAAATTTAATTTCTTTTGTGAGTTTCATTTTAGCAAAACGGACTCGTCGATTGTCGGACATTTCATACCAGTCAAAATATTGGTCCATATCAACGAGCCAGTCTGTGAAAGCTTTAGGATCAAATTTTCCATCAAAAGTAGGTGCATCAATTTTAACTTTTTTTGTTATGTCATCTTGAAAAACGAAAGTTCCGATTTCTCGAAAAAGAGGATTAGTTCTAGCCATGTGTTGCGTGCTGCTGATGCTTGTGGATCTATCCCAGAAGTAACAGTGTTTTGTGTTGAAAGTCTCAGAGTTTGTCTCTAGGGTGGTAACCCTATCTCGGATGCCATGAATGTCGGTGGATAATTCATTTAACTTTTCCAAAATTTGTTTTATTGGGTCATTTGGGTCATCAGGATTGGGATTCCTAAACGATACCCCTGATCTAGTTGTCATGATACAAACCTAAGGCTCTGATACCAAATCTGATGCTGGAGAAAGAGTATAGAAATCCGAATGCAAAATCCTATTAGTTGAAAACTCTAAGGTAATTATATGTTTAGGCACAACGAGACTTAACATACGGATTCGAAAGAAAATAACATAAGAATAAATATCATAAGACAATGCGGTAAAACCCAAACGAAAATTAAATTTAAGGTAGAAAAATCGAGATGGGAATTTGTACCGTCAAAGGATCTATAGGTGAAATTATCGATTGCAAGCGCTGAACAGAATCGTCAAATTCCTACCAATCAATCCAATACCTTCTCTGTTGAAGTAATATCTGTGGAAAAAACGAAAGTTTTAGGACGAGGAAGAAAAGAAGAAATCAAAAAAGAAAGAAAGAGGGATCGAGAGAATTAGGATTTAGCAGAGATAAAGATGACGATAAATCCCCAACGTCCAAGGTGATGAAGCGTAGTCGATATAATCGTAACAGTGGACGATGACGATTAGGGCAAGCGGCGAGGCCTTCGTTGATTGCGTGTCGGCGGATGACAGCTTCGCACAACTCGATCGGATTTAGCGGAGGAATTTTTTCTCTCTTTTTTTTTTTCTTCTCGATGCGATCTTTTTTTTTTTTCCTTTCCGGCTTTTCTTCTTCTTTTTTGTACGGATTTTTTTCCCTTTTTTTTTTGTTCGCCTTTTCTTTGTCGTACGCCTTGAGAAACTTAATGGACCGCGATTTTGCGGGTTTTAACCCGTTAAAGAAAACGATCCAATAAGTTTATCTTCTTCGTTTCTTGACCAAATGGCGTGAGAATTTCGCAAGTAAATACTCGAATCGAAGAGGAAACAAAAAAGATTAAGATGAAGGGACTCACTCCTTATGGACTCACTCCGGTCGACGCAAAATCGTGAAGGAAAACTTGAGAGAACGCATCTCAAAAGAAAACTAAAATTTTCATATTAATAATTCATCCCGTACAGATCGTCAATACCATACTTATAAAGTTTCCTACTAACAAACTCAATCTGATAAATACGGTAACAGAAAATGATAACTAAATCTTTCTAAATTCTTATCCAGAAAATAATAACTGAAATATCTAAATATATCTCGAACCATGCAATGGTTCGAACTTGAGTCGCATCCAACGCAAGGTTCGAAGTGCCGTGGCACGGGGGCGTGCCGCTCGCCACCTGGCACGGTACGGTACCGGCACGCTTGCGTGCCGACACGTGGCACGCTTGCGTGCCGATGGATACGCATGACCTCCCAGTGGCACGCTCTGCCACTTTTTTTTTTTTTTTTTTTTTTGTTCCCAATAAGCTCTTATAATATTGTTTTGAAATGTTTAGTTAAAAAATTATGAATATTGGCTATATATAGCTTACTATACTCACCAATTAACATATTGATTTTTTTTATATATATAAAGTACAATGGAGTTTTTTTTCAAAATAACCCTCTAAAATTTTATAATTTGCGAAATAATCTTATCAAAATTTTATTTGTAAAACTAACCCTATTTTTGTCATATTAGCTTGTCATATCAACGCCACATACAGAAGGGTCACCGCCTTCTAAAGACGGTGGACCGACCGCCTTTAGCTATAATTTTCATGATTAAGTTAATTTCAAACAAAATTACAAAGAGATACGTAAATAAAATAGGAATGTGGGTACGAGCCAGATTTTTAAGAGATTTAGGTTGTTATTTTAGAAGGATAAGATAAAATGAGAATGTGGGTACCGATTAGATTTTTAAATATTTAGATTGTTATTATTCATTAACTAATATAAGAAAGAAAAGAGATAAAAAATATTTTTAATCATAAAACCTAAATCTTTAAAAGATTTAGATTACTATTAGTTAGTAAATAATAACAACTTAAACTTTTAAAAATCTGATTTATAACCACATTCTCATTTTATCTTATCTCTTTACTTTTTATATTAGTTAATAAATAATAATAATCTAAATCTCTTAAAGATACTCACATTTACTAACAACCTAAATTAGTTAGTGAACAAAATAACCTAAATCTCTTAAAGATTAAAACAAAAAATATGTAACGTACAATATGTGATTTTTTTAAAAAAATAAATAAAATAAAATACTCTACGCATGTGATTTAAAAAAAAAAAAGAAAAAAGAAAAAACTGCCGTGCCGCTCGGCACGGCACGGCGATACCTTGTTGGGTATCGCCATGTCTCGAGCGATACCCAAAGGTATCGCTCAAGACCGGGGGGAGGGGGGGGAGGGGGGGGGGGGGCCATAACCCCCCTGTACCGTGCCCCCATTTGAGGGGCACGGTACCTGCCGCCCTTGCCGCTGCGGCACGGGCGGCACTTTAAACCCTGATCCAACATTTTGAATCATGGTGCGATCACATCATCAAGCCAGATACTTGGTTTACGATGACGGCGACGGACATAAGTCTGAAATGGGACCGTGTCCGCATCAATCTCAAAATCAAATTCATATTCATATTTGAAACAAGTACGGTTTGTATTATACTTATTCCACATCCGTATTCGTATTTGTCTCAAATCTGATTTAGGTCTATATCCGTATTTGTCCCTATTTCGTTTCCATGTTTGACACAAATCTGATTCATATCCACATCCGTCCAAATTCCACATATGTATATATGTTAATCAAATATGGTAATGAAGTTTACTATCCTTTTAATATTTGTATCTAGATTTGAATCTGTAAATTAATTACAGATAAAAATATAATTTCTTCCAAAATCCAATCTTCTTCAACTGTTTTCACCCCTACCTCTGCTGCTTAGGTGCAGGTTCAAACCCCACACCCCCAGCTTTTGCTATGAATTTCACACACTTGTACCATCAAAATATTTTGTTTTCATTGTTGTTTTCCAGAAAAAAAAGTGAAACTGGTTTGGTTCAGTTGAAAACCAGTTGTTTTATTGAGAAACCAATAGAAAATCGAAATTTTCCATAAATGAAAGCCAAAATGGACGGTTTTTTCATAAAACTAACCCAAACTGAATTGACTCATTGGTTCAATTCAGTTTCTCAGTTCACTTTTTCTTGCACAACCCTAAATAAGGCCAAAAAAAGAGAAAATTAAGTGGTCATGTTACCAAAGACTCTCCAGGAACTCCAATTTCCTCAACCACTTCGCGGATAATTCCATCGAACATCTCTTGGGAAACCTTTTCATTCAAAAGCCGAGAATCCAACGAATTTTTATCAGTTTCATGTTCTGAGATTCCAATTTCTTGTGGCTGCAGAGAAAAGGAAACAAAACTTTAAAAATTTCCTAGTATGTGAACAACCTTCTAATTCTTTTATTGGTTGAGTCTAGATTAATGTATCTAATGTACATTTGGAAGAGTATGTAAATAACAGCCTATTTACTCTCTTACTAGGACTTCAACAAGAAAACAGTATAACCAGACAAGAATAAATATGTAAGGTCACAAAATTGGGCAATCGAGAAAGTATTGCCTGGACCAAGGCAACCAGATTATGTGGACCACCCATTGCATCTCCATCCTAGCCTATACTTTCAATCTTCACCACCCATGAGTTGCTTTTCATTATTTAAATTATTTTCATGAAAAATAAATGAGTTGGTTGGTTGGATTAAGAGTATGATCTGGGATGGAGATGCAATGGTCTGTCCACAACGATGTGGTAAGCCAAGTCCATGATTACAATACACAAGGTTATGTGATTACCTCTGAATGGCCTCCAGGAAAAACATAGTACCCTGGAAACTCTCCTACATTATTGCTTCTTTGCAATACTAGAATCTTTCTGTCTGATGTTTGCACTACTGCACCATTACCCAATGGATTTGACATGTGTCGGCAACTCACTGAGTCATCTATAAGAAAATAATTTCAATTTTTTGTACAGCATTTTCTAAAAAACAAAAAACACTAGTACAACATGAAATAAATGATTTTCTTCTAGACCTCTACAAAGAAAACTGCAAACTACACGAAATGACAAATATAAGCTAAATAAATGTAACGTTGCAAGGCACGAAACACAGTGTTTATTCTCTATATTCACAATAAGTTCATTCAGAATCAAAAACAGCAACAAGATAAGTAACTCTTCTGCATCGTTCTCTAACTCTTTTCTAATCATCTGCAAACTTATATTCTTTATCACTTCAGTTAAAACTAAAACTATTGATTGTCCTATATAACGGAATTCTCTATTTGAGACTTCATTAAATCATGACTGTGAATTATGCCCGTATTTAGACTAGAGAATTTCTATATCTTTTCTCAATCAAAATATGAAGCTTTAGCAAAGTCACTATACGACAGAGAGAGTTTATGTTTCTTAGCACTTAACTATAGGAGGTTGAAATATAATCTGTATACAATATAAGAATTGTGAACCCGAAAATAGTTCGGCGCGCTCCTCTCCAATTGGCGGATCGGTGGGGCTCATCCATGTTTTGCTCACTTTCTCTGGCCTTAATAATCATCTCGACCTCCACTCCTATATTTACCACCACCTATGCCCTGTCTCTTTAACGACGTGTTTGCAAGTCTTTTACAGAGCACCATAATCATCTTCCCTCTCTCTCTCTCTCTTTCTCTTTCTCTCTCTCTTACATCCACATCAACCCCCCACCTACCGTTCTATCTTCATTTTTCTTTCTGATTTCTCCCTCGCCTCCCCACACCACCTCTTTCACAAACCAGGTTCTCTGCGAAGTCGCCGATGATGCCGACGACGATCTCTACCACATCTCTTTATCTCTCCCACTATGCCAGCTTCGGCACTGTCGCATTCCGCCGCTACCTCCCTGCCCTTCCCTGCAGTGGTCCTGTTCCATGAGGGCAAGTTCGCGTTAAAGAGCGTCGATTCGGCTACCAGCCGCTTATTTTCTGCTAGATCGCGAGGCTATGCAACGTGCTCAAGATCATGGTGGGGTTCTAGCTAGCACTAGAGAGCCGGTGCGCAACACCACATTGTTTATATGTCTGAGCCGTCGATGGTGGATCCGTAGCTCATGGCTCATGTTGATGTCTCCAGGACATTCTTCTTCCCTATTGTTCTTTAGTTTTGTTTGTGCAATTGTAGGGTGAACTTTGAATATTCATGATTAATTTAATTTTATTGCATTAGCTTTTTTGTTGAATTTTGTTGGAGAACTGAACAGTAATCTTTTACTTATATACTTTGCTTTTGCTTTTCGGTTTCTATTTTATTTAACACACAGAACCGGGTGTTCTTCATATTACTTATACTTGAATTGCAAACCCTAAAATACTGGAGTCACTGTCTAAAACAAAGTAGCCAAGATTTTATTGAATGTGATAAAGTGAGAGAATATTAGTATGCGTATATAAATGCACGAAATAATGTCCATAGAACACCATGTCGAAAAAAATATTATTTTTCTCACAACGATAAGATCTAATAAAAACAACCAAACCAAATCAAAGGCAATGCCACAATAAATGATGCACAGCTACTAGGCCAAATAAAACAATTTTTACTATACTCCTTGTCGACCAAAATTTAACCAAAACAAGGTTGCATTATTCATATGCAATTTAGCTTATGAACCTATTTAGCCATCCAATCATATGAGAATAGGCACAAAAATAAGATTATGATATACGACATTGCATAGACAAAGCTAACGTGGATTATTTTTTTTTTGCAGAGTGTATTATTTTGTGTTCTCTTACTGTTTTAATTAGGCCATACTTTAATTATAATTTAAGTTAATACTTAAAGTTTGTGGGATGAATGTGCTACATGTAAATTTAGTGGCGAATATTTTAATTTGATTTGTCAAAATATATTTGTTGCTTCATGTTTTACTTTAGAAGATGATTAAATTATTTTACACTAGTAAGTCGTATTTAATTTTATATGCACATAGAATTATACATGTATAAAAAAATAAATATTCTGAAAAAAAAATTAAAATATTGTCGTCCCGCCACATCGCGCGGACCCTTAGCTAGTACACATGATATACGAAAATTACCTTCTGATGAAGCAAGAAACTTCTTCCAGAGAGGATTCAAATTTGTTCCCATAAATGTCCTGTAAATGTTGCAACTAATAATTTTAGTTCTTTGTTAATATCAAACATAGTCAATAGCATCACCAAAGGTTTATATCTTGCATAGCATTTAGGGATGAGTTGAAAAGTTCATCTTAATTTCATCAAGTGCTACTGCGGACAAATAACATTGCATATTAAATGTTAGTGTACTATAAATATTTGAAAAAGTGATCAGAAAAAAACAAATCACATGAATGCCCTGAAAAGGCATGTCAGGTTTAGTGACTTCGACGATGTGAATTTGTTGTCTCATAATATCACATAGAAATAACAATGTAAAGTTCAACAGTGTCACTTAAATCCAAGAGGAAAAACTAAAATTGGTGAGAGAATTAAGATAAAAAGACTGAAAATAGAAGAATACCTATAATCTGTCAGACCAAGGAGAAGGCAAACAGATAACTCTTGGTCTAAGCCATCTGCATCAAGCAAGGAATGTCCTCCGTACTGCAAAATGCATAATAAATTCGAGCATAGTGCCCAGTAGTGGATATGAAATAATGAATTTAGTTGTTGCCTACTTGCCTTTCTATTGATATTACTTTTCTGTGGATAACATAAATAGAACTCTTTTCAACTAAAGATAAAACATTTGATAATTTATATACGTATAAAAAGCTGATTGAAAACAACCTACCCGGAACTTTTTACCATTGTACAGGGATGGATTCTCTTCAAATCGACGATTCCAGATCTGCAGCACATCATCAAAATTTCAGAAAATGTAATGGATTTCAGTATAAAATATTTCATAAACTGAATTAAATGGGCTAAAGAAATTTCTGCTACCTTTCAAATAGCATTGAGGATAGAAAAGTGCATTCTTTATACCTCATTTATAGATTCTTCTAAATTAGCATCCGGATGAGGAACCCTATCATGTGCTGGACCAAAGTTGACAAAAACCTTCAAATACAAAAGTAACAGTTTTAGTCAAACAAATCTGAGCAACTTAAAAAACAGAAGCAATTTTTGCAGTCACTAAGCGAAAAAAGGTAAATAGATGAGTTCATTAATCACATCATCTGTGCCACACCGTTATTCTCGCAGTTAGGAAACTTCACCAACACAAGCAAGGATTAAATGACTTATATTCATTTCACCGTTTTGTAGCATTCTAGGAATGCTTTAAATTTCCAATTATATATGGTGAGAGATTGTCACCTTGCAACACGGGTCAAGACACTATAAGGGCTTACAGAAAAGTGACGAAAATGTCATAGATTCCCAGCTAGCAGGCATCTTAGATAACCATGGAGTGGGGGGTTTTATCATTCCATACGTGTAGTATACCGGATTTTCAATATATAAGCAAGTATAAATAAAAATAGTGTAAGATACTATTTTTATTGGACTTAGAAAAGTAAAAGATAATTGAGAAGTAAATTGTGCTGAAATTGAAATATGAAAAAAAAATTAAAATTTTCTGTAAGAAAGAGAGTTTATATTTCAGCAGAAAATTTACGGTTGCGAAAAGTTATGAAAATTTTTGTAGTGATCCGTAATAATGTTCTGAGGCCAGGATAAAAGTTTTGCGTCATTCGGATACCCAACGGATACCCAAGCAGAGAAAAAAAAAATCGTTCGCAATTTTAAGTCGACAAGACTTTCGGTGACCAAAAAATGAACCAAACTAAAAACTTAAGATAAATTATAACAAATTAACTTAAATTGAGCTTGTCTATCAAATTTGAGCGCAAACGAACGTTCAGAAGGGCTCTGGCGGAAAGTATCAGATCAAATCTAGGTTGAACTATAAGTTACAACTATTATGGGCCTATATGTAGACCCAACTACCTTTCTTCTCTTTTCTTCTTCTCCTACTTGTACACACACACACACACACACACACACACACGTGTTCAAGAGAGAGGGTCCTTCTCTCTTTTCTCTCAAGCTCACACCCTCTCTCTCTCTCTCTCTCTCTCTCTCTCAAGTAATCTCTCCTCAAAGTTGGAGAATTGGAGAAAAAGCTTGGAGGAGCTCTCTAACGATGGATCAAGCTTCTTAACCATGTTAGCCAAGTTAGTAAGGTAAGATTTCGTAGATTTTAGTTAGGTTTTATTGTAAATCCTTTAAAATTGGGTTGTTTGGGAACCTAAGAGAATTCTAATCTTGATTATTGAAAGAAATTGAAGAGATTTTGATTGTATTGTGAGAAATGGCATGCTAGGGTTTAGAACATGGATTCTTGGATTCTTAGGGTTTTGATCTAAATTGCTTGTCAAATTCTCTAATTGAAGGTTGGTGGCACACGCCTAATAAGTTTAATTAGAGAATCGACGGAGTTGCGATGGCCGATTTGAGAAACGAGCCAAAATCAACGTTTTTGCATTCGTTAGCATCGTAACGCGCCGAAACGACGTTGGAAGTTCGATTGCTTTAATTCCCTATTGATTGGCATCGAACCGAGGTGGGTGGTGCTATCCGGAATGATTGGATCTCCAACTATGTCTAATTTCCCTTTATTGAGCATTATATGTATTAATAATAATATGAAATCTAGAATTCATTTGTATGTAATTGTTACAGTTTCTTGCATGCTACCTAAGTTAGGAATAAACAATTGAGTTGAAAACTCGGAACATAAGATGCATGTGGATTGGGTCCTTTAGATATCGGAACTCTAGAGGTGCAAAAGAATTGAGTAAAGGGATTTAGTAAATATAGAGGATACAAGTGGCGTTGTAATTATAAACAAGAAACTAGAGAACATAGAGAATACTAGTGACATTGTGGTATTAAACAGGAACCTAGTATTATGGTTCGAGTGGCATTGTGATAGTAAACAAAAACCTAGTGTTGTGGCTTGAGTGGCATCATAATGTTAAATCTAATGAATAATATGGATTGGGTGGTATGTAGTATACCGGATTTTTAGTATATATACAAGTATAAATAAAAATAGTGTGAGTAACTATTTTTATTGAACTTAGAGAAGTAAAGAATAATTTGGAAGTGATATGTACTGAAAATGAAATAAAAAGGGGACATTTAAAATTTTCTGTAAGAGACGGCTTATATTTGGCAGAAAATTCAGTGTCAAAAAATTATGAAAATTTTTGGGATGGTCCGTACGTATCTCCTGAGGCCACAATAAAAGTTTTGCGTCGTTCAAATACTTGAGCAGAAAAAAATATATATATATGTTAATGATTTTACGTTGGCAGGATTTTCGATGACCAAAAAATAATCCAAACTGAAAACTTAAGATAATTTACGATAAACTAAGTTAAATTGAGCTTGCCTGTCAAATTTGAGTGCAAACGGACGTTTAGAAAGGTTCCGACAGCAAATATCAGATCAGAACTAGACTAAATAGTAAATTATCACTAGTAGGGGCCCACATCCATAAAGGCATTTTTCTCTTTTTCTTCTTCTCCCACTCGAGAACACACACACACACAACCTCACACACAAGAAGCTCTTCCTCTCCCTCTTCCTCTCACCTCTCTTTCTCTCTCTAGATCTCTCACTCCGACGCGCATCGAAATTCGAAACGAGTCATGTGGAGCTTGCGACGAAGGAGAGCGAGCTCTTAGGCCAAGAAAAGGTCGGAAGCGTCGAACTTTGAGGTGAGTTTTGCAAAATAAATTGGGTTTTATTGTAATTTCTTTAGATTTACGTTCTACGTAACCTTCGATGAATTCTTATCAAAAGAATCACAAGAAATTTTGGAGAAAATGCTACTATATTAAAGAATTAGGATTCTAGGGGTTTGAGCTTAAATGTTGGATTTTTATGGATTTCGATCTAAGATGAATGTTAAACCCTCTAAATGAAGGTTGTTAAAGATCAACCAGCAAATTTAATTTGAGATCCGACGAAGCTACAATGATCAATTTGTGAACGGACCGAAATCAGCGTTTTTCGCGTTCATTAGTGTCGTAACGCGTCTAAACAAAGTCGGGAGTTCGAATGCCTTAATTTGCAACCTGTTGGCATCGAACCGAGGTAGGTGGTGCTATCCGAAACTGTTAAATTTTCTTTTATGTCTAAATTCCTTTTATTGAGCATTATGTATATAGTGAAAAATGTGAAACCTAGTGTTAGCTAAAACCAAGGTTCGAAGTGCCGTGGCACGGGGGCATGTCGCTCGCCGCCTGGCATGGTACGGTACCGGCACGCTTGCGTGCCGACACGTGGCACGCTTGCGTGCCGATGGATACGCATGACCTCCCAGTGGCACGCTCTGGCACGTTTTTTTTTATTTTTTTTGTTCCCAATAAGCTTTTATAATATTGTTTTGAAATGTTTAGTCAAAAAATTATGAATATTGGCTATATATAGCTTACTATACTCACCAATTAACATATTGATATTTTTTTATATATATAAAGTACAATGGAGTTTTTTTTCAAAATAACCTTCTAAAATTTTATAATTTGCGAAATAATCTTATCAAAATTTTATTTGTAAAACTAACCCTATTTTTGCCATATCAGCTTGTCATATCAGCGCCACATACAGAAGGCTCACCGCCTTCTAAAGACGGTGGACCGCCTTTAGCTATAATTTTCATGATTAAGTTAATTTCAAACAAAATTATAGAGAGATACGTAAATAAAATAGGAATGTGGGTACGAGTCAGATTTTTAAGAGATTTAGGTTGTTATTGTCGAAAGATAAGATAAAATGAGAATGTGGGTACCGATTAGATTTTTAAAATATTTAGATTGTTATTATTTATTAACTAATATAAGAAGGAATAGAGATAAAAAATATTTTTAATCATAAAACCTAAATCTTTAAAAGATTTAGATTGCTATTAGTTAGTAAATAATAACAACTTAAATCTTTTAAAAATCTGATTTATAACCACATTCTCATTTTATTTTTATCTCTTTACTTTTTATATTAGTTAGTAAATAATAATAATCTAAATCTCTTAAAGATACTCACATTTACTAACAACCTAAATTAGTTAGTGAACAAAATAACCTAAATCTCTTAAAGATTAAAACAAAAAAACAAAAAATATATACCGTACAATATGTGATTTTTTAAAATATAATAATAAAAAATACTCTACGCATGTGATTAAAAAAAAAAAAAAAAAAAAAAAAAAAAAAAAAAAAAAAAAAGGAAAGAGGCCGTGCCGCTCGGCACGGCACGGCGATACCCATAGGGTATCGCCATGTCTCGAGCGATACCCAAGGGTATCGCTCGAGACGGGGGGGGGGGGGGGGGGGGGGTGCTATACCCCCCCTGTATCATGCCCCCATTTGAGGGGCACTTTAAACCTTGGCTAAAACTAAGGATTACAATTTCTTGCATGCTACTTGTATTAGGAGTTGATAACTGGGGTCACAAACTCTAAGCATAGGATGCATAAGGATAGAATTTTTCGAATATTGGGAACTCTAGGGTTCATCATAGAAGTAGAAAAAGGGATTTGGAAAACCTAGAGAACACTAGCGACAGCATGTGATTAAACGAGAACCTAGTATAATAGCTCGAGTGGCATGATATTAGCAAACAAGAACTTAGTGACTGAACACAGAGTTGGTCATGTCTTATGATCTTGTAGAGGGTCGAGACAGGTTCGGAGTTATCTATAGTTGATAGCAATAGAGATGTGCTGTCATAGAGCACACGGTTGAGTTGAGTGCTTGAGATTTGGTAGAGCTCCTTGTATTAGAGAGCTGGATCATACTCACATAATTTGTACAACTTGTGGAGGTCGCTCATCCATAAGCAACATACTCCGGAGTGTCATGTGTGGGTTGAGAGTGTATCTCCTCACAGGTTGAGGCTGTATCTCCCCGCAGACGGCCAGGTAGTGGATCGGGTAGATTTCCCCACTTGGCTTCAATTATGAGTCGGGCTCGGCAATCGTCGAGCAAGTTGATTCATTCATGTAGAGTTGGATCTGTGATATCGTACCAAGGCATAGTAGTAGCTCGTCTTTTTTATTGATAGCAGTCGTTCTTTTCATATTACATAGTATAGGTACCTTATTGCTTTCCTATAATTGGTTACTGCTTTTCTTTATCTCGTTCTATTTATGCCTTGATTAAACCCAGTGGAAAAGTTGCCTGGGTCGGCGGTCGAACCCACTGGGAACTTTATTGTAGTTCTCACCCTACCTATTTTACAGATCCGACCCCGAACATAGCGACGCAGGACCGCGGCAAGAGCGTTGCGCCCTAGGTAGCTTGACCACCATGTTTAGCTTACTCTCTTTTGTATCACATATAGTAGTTGTCTAGTTGATGTATAGGTTACATTTTCGGATATGTAAATGTAAATATAAATGTAAACTTGTAAAGTTGTATGGATGTAATATGTGAATGATTAACTATTTAGATAGGTTTACATTCTTCGCTTTGTATTATCTCCTCTCGATACAAAAAATTGAATTGTATGATATTTATACATTGAATATTCACTGTATCGACGTTGTCGATGCCTTGGACGTACAGGAGAGACTATGTCCGTTCGGCGGGTCTATGCGCGCGCCGAACCGACCAAGTAGGCGGTCTCGGGGCGTGACATGGCATCTCACGATCATGTAGAGAGTCGAGACATGTTCAGGGTTAGCTATTGTGGATAGCGATAGAGGTGTGTCGTCTTAGAGCACATGGTTGAGACAAACGCTTGGGATTATTAGATCTCCTGATAGCGTTGTCATGATTTTGTAGAGCTCACTGCATTGAAGAGCGAGATCATACTCACATAGTTTGTACGACTTGTGGAGGTCACAACTCCACTAGCAACATACTCCGGAGTGTCACGAGTGGGTCGAGGTCTTATCTCCCCAGCAGACGGCTAGATAGTGGATGAGGTGTATCTCTCCACTTGGCTTTTAGTTGTGAGTCGGGCTCAACAATTGCTGAGTCGGTTGATTGGGTTGAAAGATCAACGGGTCGTTCATGTAGAGTTGGGCTTGAGGCATTGTACCAAGGCATAGTAGCATTGTTCCTTTCATATTACATAGTGTAGATACTTTAATGTTTTCCTATTATCTCATCTTACTTATACCTTGATTAGACCTAGTAGGAAAATCGCCTCGGTCAGCGGCCGAACCCACTTGAAACTTTCTTTTAGTTCTCACTCCCTGTTTTGCAGATCCATCCCCAAGCATAGCAATATAGGACGGCGGCAAGGGCATTGCGCCCTATGTAGCTTGACCTCGTGTGTAAGTCACCTTTTGTATTACATGTAGTAGATTATGTATAGCTTTTTATTTTGAGAGAAAACTTGTACAGGTTTTATTTTGGGAGATAAAAATGTAAATATATAATGTTTATAGATGTAAATGTGAATGTCTAACTGTTTAGATAGGTTAACTTTTCTCACTCTCGTAATATCCTCTCTCTGTGCAAAGTTGTGTTGTGTTGTATTTCATTACCTGAAATTCAATGTATCAATTTTGTTGATGCCTTGGACGTACAGAGGAAACTCTGTCCGTTCGGCGGATTTGTACACGCACCGAATCACTGTTTGAAAAGGCACGCCTAGGAGCGAGGCGCGTGCTCAGCTCCTCAGCAATAGCGAGGCACAATGCTATTATTGAGGCGCACGCCTAGGCTCTGAGGCGCGCCCCTCAAGCGAGGCCCGAGGCGCGGGCCTCATAATATTTGTGCTTAGATGGATTTTGGGTTCAAGTTATCGGGTTGTCGGGTTCTTAATTTGATTCTTAAACTTTAACCCGTTAAGATACTTAAAGAAATCTTAAAAGAAATCCTCAAAAACTCCAAAAAAAAAAAAGAAAGGGAATTAAAAAAGGAAAGAAAATTGAAAAGTGAAAAGAAATAGAAAAAGGAAAGAGAATTAAAAAAGGCAAGGATAAGTTGTCGTCATCTTGATCGTCTTTATTCATTGATGAAGAGCCAGATCGGGTTGATTTTGATTATACAAAAGAAGAAGATATTTAGGATGAAAAAATTGAAAAAGAAGAAAAAAACGATCATGGCGATGCAAGTGATGAAGATGAGGATGAGTATGAGGATGATGCCTGAAGAACAACCAAATGAGAGCATTGGCACCACAATCACTTTTAAGTTTTAAGTTGAAAGTTGAAATATATATATATATATATATATATATATATATATATATAATTTGAAAACCTATATACAAGGTGTTTTCTTTACTTTTTTATGGTTATTTTGTTTTTGTATGGTTATTTTTTATTTTTTTTATGTAGACTATTAAATTAAACTGGGCTTAGTAAATATGCGCCTCGCCTTCTTGAGGCGCGTGCCTCGCGGTGCGCCTCGCGCCTAGGCTCCAAAGGAGCCTTGTGCCTCGCGCCTTTTCAAACACTGTGCCGAACCCAAAGATTTAAGTATTCATCAGCATGGGATGTATCCATCGTGTTGTATTGTGCCAATAAGATATCGGCACGATACAGCCCCCATGCTGATGGCACAGTTCAAAATATTTTTTTCTTTAAATTACTAAGTAATTTTCTCAATAAAATTCAAAATATTTAATAAAGATATATAATAAGCAATTAGAAAATTTTGTTGCTAAAGAAAATAAATATTTCGTGCCATTATATGTCGGCACGCATGTATTTTTTGTGACCGGCACTCATCAACACGCACCATGTCGTACCATGCCGACAAATTTTCAACACGGCCCCGTGCCACGGCACTTAAATCCTTGGCCGAACCGACCAAATAGGCGGTTTCGAGGCATGGCAGATTGAGGTGGTATCAGAACGTAGAAATTGTCTAGGAGGACCTAGGAAACCTTAGGATGGATAACCATAAGGACATAGGCTCGTGTGTGAACATAACTTATGGCGAAAGTGAAATGATTGGGTCATGATGTGTCGCCACTAGCATTTGGAGGCAGATTGAAAGTGTTGCAACTACTCTATTTAGATGATCATGTTGGTTGCAGACAACATGATGTCGAAAGTGGAACAGGGGTACCTTTTTATGACTCTCTTCATTGGGTCTCCTGTTAGGTGCGACGGATCGAATTCGATCGTCGAGTCGCCTAGGTACGCGCATGTTATCCCTTGAGTGACGATAGTAAGTTACTTGTTGGGACGTATGATGCGGAGGACTAGATAGCCCTCAGAGGTTGCAAGCTAAGGATCGCTAAAGGCATAAGGCCTCTCATTGTGGCCGAGATGCGTGGTCTGTAGGAGCAAATGCAGGCCCTGACTTGGTGTCAGGATTGGTAACCGTGGAGATTTCATAATTCTCGTCTTGGAGGATTTAGAGCGTTTGCTCCAGCTAATATGGATGATGGAGGCAATGCGCAACCCTTGATAATGAGTGTAGGAGCACAACCCCTGAAAAAACGACGTAAGTGAGACCGGACTGTGATCGGACAACAAGAATGAAGTAGCCAAGTGGCGACTGTTGAAAGTGGAGCCGAGTTGATAAAGGCCTCTTTAATGATTGGTCCCTTCACCAGTTGATTAGAAGAGAGATTAAGTACCTAAAGGTCGGTAAGTGGAACATTTGAGGGATGATAGCCTCATTCTTCCAAGGTGGGGGAATGTGATATAGCTCGTAAAAGCATGTCGGTTCAAGTTGGTGATCAAGCGTAGCGTGTTTACACACTGTGTTGAATGTGTTGGCAAATAATCCTTTATGAGACAATAAGTTGGGTAAGCTAATTGGGTGAGTAGCCCGATTGTAACACCAATGAAATGTATATGTAGAACCTAATTGGGTTGCATAGAAGAGTGCCAACAATCTGAGGATGAAATACTCAATATACTATTTGATGATACAGAAGACACGATTAGAGTAAACCTGTGACCAAGGGTATAGGATTGGAAGATTGTCTTGGAATAAATATGTCGGGCCTTTTTGTTATGGTCACGATATGAAAAATCTTGTAAGGAGATTTAAAAGTTGGAGTGATGTGGTGACCTGAACCCCCGTGTTACTTGACCGGGTGGTCTATGACCAGAAAACACCTATTATTGGTGTATCGAGTGCGTTACGCGTCAAACGGACGCGAAAAACGGACTCGCACGCGAAAATAGTAAAAATAGGCTATTTGGGCCTATTGGACCCATTTCCTAAGCAGGCCGGTCCACGGCCTGGAAGCGTGCATCGGGAGCAACGTGCGGTGGCTTGGACACGCGGCGGAAGGCAGCTGGCGACCGGGCGACACGTATCGCCCAGGGATTGGTGCGGCCCACGCACGGGAGTCAGGTGGCGCGCAGCGTCCCCGTGCGGGCCACGTGCCGCGCGAGGGTTGGCCGGCGCCCACCTACCTCGCGGCGGCACGTGGCGCCGCAGGGCCGTGGATTGGGGGCCGCGAGGGCGCGTGGATGAGCGCCACGTGTCCCGCGCTCTCCCTCCCCCCTCTGCCGGCTACAGGCACTACAAAATATACCCAGAATCCCCTTTACAGATGATTCTTTGGCTATAAATAGCCCCTTCCTCCTCCAATTTCGAGTTTTTGGCATTTGGATATTTTTCTGAGTTTTTCTAGAGCTTCTTCTTCTTCTTCTTCTTCTTCTTCTTCTTCCTCTTCTTCTTTCCCACCTGTGAAGAAGCTTGGGGGAGCATCTTGTGGACCTCTAGCTCAAGCTTAGAGAAGAATCACCTTTGAAGCCATTTCCAACCATTTTCGTCGCGTTTCAGTGCAGAAGCCCTACAGGATTCATTTGTTGGAGTTTTGACCTGATTTTTGGTTCTGCATCTTCACAAGAGGTAGGCCTACAACTTTGGTATTCAACACTTTTCCTGGATTTTGAGTTTTCTTAGAGTTTTATGCCATCTTTGGTACCCTTGTGCACAGCCTGGAAATTTAGACAGCACCTGGTATTTTCCCTCCCCTAGACTGTAGGAGTGGAGTTTCGAGCTGATTTTTGTGAAAAAATCTTCAGGACTTGAAGCTCTACAATTTTGGTATTTACCACTTCATCCAAATCTGAAGTTTTCTTAGAATTTATTTGCCATCTTTGGAGTTTTGTGCACAGATTTGTGGTTTTGATAGTTTAAAATATTTATGGAATTTCTCTTTGATCCGTGAGTGGATTTTGGTGTTCTTTGGCAAAATTTGCATCTACTCTCAAAGAGAAATCCATTGGTACCTTGCTTGCTGAATTTGAAGTTCGTTTGCCCAGATAACTTTATCAATCTGTCAGCCCCTGTGATGAGGTTTACAGCAGAATCATGTTTGAATGTTGTTTTGATATTTGGACTTTGGGGATACAGATTTTGATATAATTCTTGGTTATTTTGGGATTTTAAAGTTTGGGCATATTCTTAGGATCAAGGTGAACATTTCTCCTTTTGGTTGTAGTTAAAAAACTGTATGGATTGGCCCCTATTAATCTTAGAAGTGCATGCTGAAATTTGAATGTGAATGTGTTTTTGGACAGCACTTGACACTTCGCTTAATTGGATAATTAAAGGAATATTAAAATAGGTTCTTAGGACTTTGGTGTTAATCCTTGGACAGAGGAGAACCTATAAATTCATATTGGAGCTTAAAATTGAGGTATTACATTCAGATATTTAATCTATCTCCCAAGAGGTTACTTGCTGGAATTTTTCTGAAAATCTGCGCAGCGATTTTGTTTTGATGATTGTGCTCAATCCGACAGTGATCTCGGGGCGATTTTTGGTGCGTTGGACTCGTAACTGGCAGAGGATCATGCACGCCGATTTTCAGCACAATCAAACTTCGGATCATCGAGCTACCAGGTGGATTGTTGAGCACCTCCAAAACTGCGATTTACCCACTCGGGCTATTAGATTTCCACATGATATAGTTGATTGTTGCCTCCTTATTCCTTGGTGAATAATGCTTGAATGTCCATATTTATGTTATGTTAAATGATCCCTAGCCTATCCATGTGTGAATGGTTAGTTTGGTTGATGTTACACTATCTCATGTAAAGTTGATCATAAGTGATACTCCTTAAACCTACACTATGTGAGAATGATTGGTGGGTTATGTGAGAATAGTTGATTTTATGGATCTCTAATCTAGCTTATGTGAGAATGACCCATATTAATGATTTTAGTTCATTCATGTGAAGATGGTTGTTGTGTATGTTTAGATTTATTCCTTATGAAATTATGTATTGTTCATGACTCCTTATCCCTTCAAATTGAGATAGCATGTTGTTGGTAATTCCTAAGTTCATTCAATGTGAGAATCATGAATTTTGATAATCCTTAACCTATTCAATGTGAGGACAAATGCATGCTTGAATGGTCATCTAGATAAGCCACTTTCATTTTTGCTACACTATCATGTTGGATTTGACTTAGGAGAAAAGTCGTTATTTTCATTTCTATCCTCCTGGTATGTTACATGTTGCTCTGGGTTGAGCATGGGTTTGGGATAGTGTAGTTGCGATTATCGAGTTAGAGTGGGATAGCAACGGATTTTGGACTCGTGGGTTGGTTTGGCCACCGTGGATTTTGGACGGTTGCGCTGGTTATGGATTTTGCATCAGGTCAGGGTCGTGATTCTTTTAGTGGATATAGTTCTCCACATTGAGCATAGTCATGATCAAGTCCTGCTTATTGAGATACTTTCGACATTGTTACTTTCCTCGTGTAGGTAGCTCCCTCGAGTGCCACTCCGGAGTAAGCGATTGACATACCGGCCAGTGAGTACCGGACAGTGAGTTTCGGTCAGTGAGTGCCGATCAATTAACGGATACTTGAGACAGTTTTGCAGGCAGTGTTCGAGTTGTTTAGCTCGGGTTGATTGGGTTATATCTCGGCGGTTATTTTACACTGATGCATGCATTTACAGTCATTATCATTCATCATAGCATTAGAGGCATAATAGTGGTAGTTTTCCTTATCAGCAGATTTACTTGCAGCTTTACCACTTTACCTCCTTTATTGACTCTAGTAGACTTAGTGGGTATGTCGAAGTTTGAGAATTTACCTACTGAGGGCTACTGGATTTACTAGTAGTTCTCACACCCTTTGTTGCTCTCCCCCTCTCTTTCTCCCTTTGTGTTGCAGAGTCTTCTGCGGGAGTTGCTGGACCGTCGACTGCCGACCGAGGTAAGGGGATCGCCGAGTATATAGATTTCCTGCCATCATGAGAGAGAGAAATTGTACTAGGCTTTTTATTGTACCCCTGTTACTCAGACTGATGTACTATTTATTTTGGGACTGGCTTTAGCCAGGTGGATATATTCTACTTTAGAGAGCTGAGAGATGATGTTGTACTATTGATTACATCTTTATTTTACAGTTTCAGTCTGAAATGGTTTAGTTTTAGTTTACAGCTCTATACTTGTGCTCTTTTATGTTCATCATATATATCTGAGCAGGTTTTACGCTTCGTGTACGCGAGAAATTCGGTGTGCACGGCGGATCTGAAGACGAGCCCGGGTTCTGGTTTACACCCGGGGCGTGAGGAGTGACCCGTTAGTATGAATTTGATCTTTGGCTAATCTTGAGGAATATTCAAGAAAATGAGGAGGAATGTTTTCGAAGTGGTTTGATCTTCCCTTGTCCTTAGTTTCTTGGGATAGTAGTATGTATTGTGGCTGATGATTAAATAAATATGATTTGGTTGTGTGCCAAGAGAAAAAAGATTTTGACCCTCTTGTATGGAAAATGAGACAAATGATTAAGGCATGTAATGACATGTAGGCCTTAGATTTTAGGCCAAGATACATGTGGGATCTAACCTAGGATGGAACCTAGGATGTAGATATGGTGGCTTTGGAACTTAAAGGGAATTTGATGATATGAGGGCTCTAGGTTGGACATGAGCTAAGGAGCACTTGGATGTGTGATGGACATATGTAATAGCCTTGAAGTCGTCGAACTTGGGTATCATGATGAATGACATTGTGATCATGAATGATATTGTGACCTCCCGGAAGTATCCAGTTGCAGTGACGATCTTTCGACTCCGTGTGTGGCATTTGGAGGAATGATCTCATTCAACCTCAAGTACTTACCAATTAGAGAGTGGCATGACCTTTTTCGACTCTCCATGAGGTAATGTGAAGTGGGATCAGTCAAATGATATTTGGAAACATAAGGTGTTTCACTGAGAACGAATTGCTAGCTATCCATGAAAGTTGGACCTAAAGCTAAGTATGAGATGACTCACAAGGAGTCCTATGATGAGTAGCGACATTGTGTACAAAGAAATGAACGACATAAGGTCGTTCTCTAGCTTTGGAATCCTTTGGAGGATAGGTGGTTAGATGGTGCCGGCAAATCTGCTGGTTTTGGAACCAAGAAAAAGGATCGAGGTGGTGATGGGAATGAATGGGCTGACTCTCAAGGCAATAGGGATTATTAATTACGAAAATTGAGTCGTGATACTTGAAGATTGTTTGATAGTCCAACAGTTTCCAGACGTCATTCCGATAGATTGGCAGTTGAAGTGAAATTACTACCGTAGAATTGATGCGACAATCTCCAAGCTTGGATGAATTGGTCTTGTGGTGCCTTAGCCCGAAATGAAAAAGTGCACCTGGATTGCAAAGGTGCTTAAGCAGAGTGGCTTAATGCTCACAGTCGGAACTGAAAAGACTAGAGGCGTAGTGCGTTCGGTAGTATTGATGCTCGTGAAGCATGGGCTCGTTTTCAGCCAAGAGAGTTTGTTAGCAGGAGCACTGGAGCGTTTGCTAAGTCGGATGGAAGCCAAGAACTTCTCAAAGGGCTGGTGGCCCCTGCTAGGTGCTTAGGAGCCAATGGAGGCGTGTGTTGCTCAGTGGAGCGTCTTAGTCGTATGACTACGATTAGCGGGTATTGCGTAAGGACGATCCATGCCTGGACCATGCATGGACTGTGGAGCCTGGGGTTATATGGACAAGCGTAGTCAGCTGTTTATGACAGCGGCCCGAGACCTGAGGGTAAGGCTTGATAGAAATTATGATCCGGGTCGTAGTACGAGCTATGACCCGAAATGTGGAGTGCCACGTGTGGGGTTACTAGTACACCGAAGGTGTAGATATAATCCAGACATGGGATTTGAAATGGTTCGGGATTTGATTACCCCTTGGGTAGGGATGTGTGCGCAAAGTTCAAAATAAGGACGCCATCGTGATATGATTGGGTCTATGCGTGCGAGCAAGAGAGTGTTGCACGGTGTCGAGTTGAATTTTAGGTTGTAGGCCTACGTAGGATCATAGGTCTGTGGACTTTCCTATAGTGATCTGAGATAAGTGGTTATCCGAGGGCTCTCATGGTAAGAGCGTTAGTAATGTGCAAGAAGGTTGAGAGTAGTGACCAAAAGAGCGAAGGCTCGGTTATACTGCTCACCCGAATGGTGAGGTCGCCAAACCACAAGCCTAGCTAAAGCGAAATTGGATTTACGAACGAGGTGTTCGTACGTGCTCGTCTTGATGATGACATCATGTTAACCTGTGGCATAGAAGCAAAGCAACGTGTTCCTTGTAAGGCGTTGGGATAGTGAAAGCCACGTGGGAGAAGGGAACTACACTCCAGAGTGAGTAACTACTTGAGGATGTGCCGAAGTGCACCATCTCATTGTGGAGCTGGAAGTCTACGTGTGTGGAAGGACCCACTCGTGATGAAAAGAAAGCACCAATGATATTGCTTGTGAGCAATGCTAACGAACGGATCAAAATAGGCTCCACAATGGAACGGAAAATGTGATGGAAAGTCGTACTGTGTGACGTAGACTCTCGAATGGGCCAAGATAACGGGCTGTTTAGTGAAAGGATGTGGATGATACCCATGTTAGTCCTCGGTGGGCCTTGCCGACGACAAAAATGTTGGGATTTCTAGAGGACGAGGTCACAGAGAATGTAGTACTCAATAGAGTTAATGAAATTTGTCGTATTGACAACGCGAGACCGACAAGGAAAAGCTGTGCAGATAAGCGCCAGCAAGAATTTGAGATTCGCAATGGGTGATCACATTTCCTTAAAAGTGCCACCCGAGTGATGGATGAAGTGGTATGAGGTTTAGGGCGAACTAAGTCCCTGAGACTATAAATTGTGTGAGGTTGTGGAGCGCGTGGAGACGCTGACATAACAACCAGCGCTACCCCGGAGCTGACAGGAGTCCACAAGGCGACTCGTGTATCCACACTCTACAAGTAGGTCCGTGATTCGATTCTTGCCCTTTGCTTGAGCACCGAGAGCTACAAAAGGATGTGACCTGCGAGGTATACTTGGATTTGAACCTTGCTTGTAAAATGAAGAGATTACGGAACCGCATAATTCTAAGTTGAGGTCCAACGTGGTAATCATGAAAATCGTGAGTTACCTGGAAAATTGGGAGCTCAGTGGAGAAGTGATACCCTCGTTAGTTCGACAATTCGGGCTAAGATATGAATCTGAGTTTCGCAGACGAAACTTTTTTTAAGGGAGGTAGAATGTATTATATCGGATTTTCAGTATATAAGCAAGTATAAATAAAAATAGTGTGAGATACTATTTTTATTGGAGTTCGAGAAGTAAAAGATAATTTAGAAATTAATTGTGCTGAAATTAAAATAAGAAAAGAAAATTTAAAATTTTATGTAAGGAACAGTTTATATTTCAGCAGAAATTTACAGTGGCGAAAAGTTATGAAATTTTTTGTGGTGGTCCGTAATAATGTTCTAAGGTCAGAATAAAAGTTTCACGTCATTCTAATACCCGAGTAGTGAAAGAAAAATTCGTTAGCGATTTTAAGTCGGCAGGACTTTCGGGGACCAAAAAATGAACCAAACTGAAAACTTACGATAAATTATAACAAATTAAGTTAAATTGAGTTTGTCTGTCAAATTTGAGCGCAAACGGACGTTCAGAAGAGCTCCGGCGGAAAGTATTATATCAAATCTAAGCTGAACTATAAGTTACAACTATTGTGGCCTATATGTATACTCAACCACCTTTATTCTCTCTTCTTCTTCTCTTACTCGTACACACACACACACGTTCAAGAGAGAAGGGCCTTCTCTCTTTTCTCTCAAGCTCACACTCTCTCACTCTCTCAAATCTCTCCCTCCCTCTCTAGTAATCTTTCCTCAAAGTTGAAGAAATTGGAGTAGAAACTTGGAGGAGTTCTCTAATGGTGGATCAAACTTCTTAACCATGTTGGCCAAGTTAGTAAGGTAAGATTTCATGAATTTTCGTTAGGTTTTATGGTTCGAGTGCCATTGTGATAGTAAACAAGAACTTGATGCTGTGATTGAGTTGCATCGTAATGTTAAACGATAACCTAATGAAAGAATATGGATTGGGGGGCATCTCACGATCATGTAGAGAGTCGAAACATGTTCAGGGTTAGCTTTTGTGGATAGTGATAGAGGTGTGTCGTCTTAGACCACATGGTTGAGACGAGCGCTTGGGATTAGGTTGGGTTGAAAGATCAACGGATCGTTCATGTAGAGTTGGGTCTAAGGCATTGTACCAAGGCATAGTAGCAATTGTTCCTTCGTATTATATAGTGTAGATACTTTACTGCTTTCCTATTATCTCACCTTATTTATGCCTTGATTAGACCTAGTGGGAAAGTCGCCTGAGTTGGCGGCCGAACTTACTAAAAACTTTCTTTTAGTTCTCACCAGATCCATCTCGAGCGTAGCGATGCAGGACCACGGTAAGGACGTTGCACCCTAGGTAGCTTGACCTCCTTGTATAGGTCACCTTTTGTATTACATGTAGTAGATGATGTATAACTTTCCATTTTGAGAAAAAACTTCTATAGGTTTTATTTTGGGAGATAAAATGTAAATATATAATGTTTATGGATATAAATGTGAATGTCAAACTGTTTAGATAAGTTTACTTTTCTCGCTGTCATAATATTCTCTTTCTTTGCAAAGTTGTGTTGTGTTGTATTTCATTATTTGAAATTAAATGTATCGATTTTGTTGACGCCTTGGACATACAGGAGAGACTCTATCCGTTCGGCGGGTCTGTGTGCGCACCGAACCGACCAAATAGGTTGTCTCAGGGCGTGACAACCATGGGAACGTGATTTCTACTTGAACATAACATTTTTATGGGTTGGAAGTTTTATCAGAGTTGCATAGCGGCAACCATTATAAATAGAAAAGTAAAGCACCCAAAGAATGCTGCAAATCAGTAAACAAACGGCCCCTTCGTGTGTCATGCAGAGATCTTGCTACTTTCAAAAAAAAAGATAAAACTCCTGGAAGAGACATTATAGTATATTTATCATAGACACGTCTGTGTCTTAGATTTGTCAAGTTAGTAACATGTATTGATGGAGTCTCTACTAAATAACTGAAATATCGATATAACATTTTTGACAAGGAATGATAATAAATCATAGAGAATACCAATTGCTTTAGAATCTGGGACTTACTGAGGCATTCTTTGATTTTGTACTTTCATATCGATATAGATTTTTTCCAAGGAATGATGATACGTCACAGAGAACATCAATCACTTTAGAATCTAGGAGGTTAATGAGGTATTCTTTTATTTTGTCCTTTCATTGGATCCTTTCAAAGGACTTTGTATTACATTGTTGCTTACATATATGAATCACCATGCTAGCAAAGAAATCCGCAAGTTCATATATAGAAAAATCTCTCTTGTCTGAAATAAACAAGCACAGAACTTAGCACCAAATTAAAGAGACTGATTCAATCAATCAAAGTAGTTTCAGCTTTGAGGTTTGCTCTGTGAACGACTTATTTATGAGATGGAAAAGGTTTATAGAGAAAATTGATTGTTCCAACTTCCAAGCAATTTAAGTAAAATAATCTAAACATATTTTTTGGAAGTCCAGAATAGTACTCTGCCTAGCCACATGTAACTTATTTTGTGGAATCATGTGTCTGGCAGGCCCAAATTAATGTGGCCCACATTGCTCACATCTAGAGAGCCTAAATAAGTTTAACGTTTTATTGGATTTTTGGATTAAAACGTAAATTTCTTGTATTTATTGTCAATTATTAATTATTGATTTGGTTTTTTGGTGCACGCAACGTCTCTCTTTGATGGGCAAGAGAACATCGTTATGTTTTCTTTCTCCTTTAAATGGGAAATGGGTCCCCACTTTCTTATGCAAGTTGTGTGTATGTCTGTGAACCCACCTCTCAAATCTAAGGGCTTAGAGGAAGTGGCAGGCTTCTTCCCTCACTGGTGAATTTCCTATTTGATCAAATCATAGATGGCTTCGGAATCAAACATCAAGGTGGCCGCAGGTATGATTTCCAATTATTAATTACGTTTTCTAGAATTGGAGGAAAAGTTTTTATCGATCCAACAGTGCCATGCTAAATTAGATAATAAAATCATGATCAATTAGATAACAAAATCCGGACTCGCAGATTGATCCATTAGAAATGGAAAGATTTACCGTAAGCAGAAAAAAACAGTCAGAAATAAGCTATTCTTCCCACCCGTCCCAATAACAAGAGCAGCATTCATTCCACAATCAAATATCAGCTCATTAATTCACATGACAAGAACACTAAGACCCAACTCTACATCTAATCCAACCTGCAGCAAGTACAGCAATCCAAACCACAATACATTCCAATGACATTTAACAAAGAACGGCGCCGGTCGGAGATCAAAGGAGAAACCGACAGGGAACGAAAAAACTAGGGCTCATCGATTCGCATGATAAGACAATAAAATCCAAACCTAGATGCGATCAAAGCTGGATCGAGAAGCATCGAGAATCTACGGTTCATCGATTCGCATGAAAAGAACACCAGAGTCCAAATCTAGATGCCATCGAAGCAGCAGCTACTACATCAATCCAAATCAACCATTCCCGTACAAACAACATCTCTGATCAGAGATCGAGCGGGAAATCAACAGGAAGAAAGAATCTAGGGTTTATGGAGCTCGAAAAGGAGAGAGAAAGGGATCGCACCCGGGATCGGGGGAGGCCGGAGGGGCAGGAGAGGAGGAGCTTGAAGGAAGTGCCTTCGTCTCTGCCGCCGCTGCTAATGGAGGTCGTCGTCATCGTCGGCGGTGGACGGAGAGGGGAGAGGAGGTGGGGAAGAGGCGGAGGTAGGGGACGACCCTCGCCGTTGATTTTAATTGGCTTTGGGGAACTTTTATGAAGCAGCTTCGCGGGAGTTTCCCTGCGCGGTTGGGAATCGATTTCCCCCGCCTCCTTTTTTTCCATTTTTAAGCATTTTTTACTTTCGTAGGAACGTATACAATTTATTTGAACTATTAACCAAATATTAATTTATTTTAAAAAAAATAATTATATTATGTGATTTTTTATTTTTAATTATTTATTAATATTTTAATTTAAAATTTTAAATACGCCATTTATTTTTTTTAGCAGGGAGACCGTAAGAATATTTCAAAAAGTTCACACAGTTGCTGAACTATGTGTCGTTGGTCATGAGAAACGAGTTGCACAGAGTGTATCTTTTTGACTAAGGGTTGCATCTAGAAATATATATCTTGATTCAATCGCAAAAATTGCAGACCTTGAATGCAGTTATTGAGCAACTTTTGTGATTAAAGTGGGTGCCACTATATTAAGAGAAAGGATTTAGATAGATTTAGTTAATATATTTTATATAATTTTTATAATTATAAATTTATTAAAGTAGTAATTAATTTAAAACTTAAAATGTCGCGAACTAATTTAAGTCAAGTATAGTAAAATTAAAATTTTAAAAAAATTAATAATGATTCAAAATAATCCGGATAAGTTCTATACGACTTTATCTTTTTTTTTATCTTTTATCGTGAACAATTTGAATGGATAAAAATATATAAAAATTCCCTCAAATATATTACGTTTCAAAATAAAACCTTTCAACTGTTATATTTTTGAGCTAATGTCTTATTTAGTTTTATTTAAAAAAATATTTTCAATCTAATATTTTTTTAAAAAAAATTTTCTAACCTAATCTCATGGATTAGAAATAAAATAAAAATAAAAAAATAACTTAATAAAATTTATGTGAATTTATATATTAATTAGGAGTGAGATTTTTTTTTCTCCCTCCCTCCTCTCCTCTTCCCGAATAATTTAATAATACTTATTAATTTAAATTATTATTTAATATTATTATAATTATTATTTTATTTGATTATACGATTGATATTATTAAATATCTAATAAACTACACACTAAAAAATAAAATTTAAATTTATTGAAAAGCAAAAATAATATAAAATAATATAATTATATACTATATTTAAAGAAATATGATATTATTATTATTATTATATTTTATTTGATTATACACTCAATATAGTTAAATGGGTATATATAAGTGTACACCCCATTAGGGGTGTACATGCCCTAGTTAAATACCTAACGTGACTACACATTGTACATAACCGTTGATATTACTAAAAATAATATGACTATACACTCTTAACACAATTAATTTTAATTATCCGATGTGACTACGCAGTTAATATAGTTAATATGACTAGAAAATGGATATAATATAAAAATAACATGACTATACATTATATAAAAATAAAAAATATATAACTACATATTAGATATGATACAAATTTGACTATACCACACTTTGACATGAGTATAGAATTAGCGTGACTACATTTGACATAAAGTTGACTACACTTTAATTTAATTATATAATTCACATGATTATATAACTGGCATGATTGCACGCTGCACAAAACTTTAGAGATGTTATGGCTATAACCTGTACATTTTGATTTAAATATAAAAAGAAAGCATCTTCTCTATAAATGGGATAACTGTGAGGATCAAATCCGAAAACTTTCAAATTTTAAAATCCGAATTTCGATTTTAGAGGGGGTGTAGCTTGAGAAATGGCTAATCTTGCAAAACGAGATCCGAATCCGATGAAACAACCTATTTGAATGGTAGGATAGCGCTGAACGTCGTGATGAAGTTTGTTTCTCGATCTGGCGTGTTAAAAATATAATTTTATAAAAATAACAACAAATCGTAAAAACAAGAAACTGAGTATTTATGCAGAAAGCATGATATTTTATGTATCAAATTGCATAATTTTTTAGGTGGATATACGGGTGAGTATGACACCCTTATGTGTGAGTTTTGAGGAATAAATAGCGAACTAGAGAGGTTAAATTACAGATTTTACAAAAAGATGGAAATTGGTGTTTTCGTAAAAAGCACGATATTTTATGTGCCAAATAGCACGAAAATTCATAAAGAGATGCTACTGTGCAAGACACACGTGCTGGTGAGTTCTCGATAAAAAATTCAAGGCTTATAGGACTAAAGTGTAATTTTTACAAAATAAAAAAAGGGCACTAGGCGAAGAAGTCATCATTTTATGTGAAAAGGTTGGGAAATTTTCGCAACGGAGGGTTTTTGTGCATAGAGGATTGAAAAAGGATCAACCGACATTTTAGGGAAGTTATAGGGACCTCCCTGAAATTGTTACAACTAAAGAGCAAATAAAGAACCCTAACCCTAACCACTCTCTCTTACGCCCCCTCTCTCCTCTCTTAGTCGCTAGCACCTCCCTCTCTTCCCCTCTATCCGCGGCCCCACCCTAGCTGCCGGCGCCGCCGAGCCCTCAGCTACACAGCATCGACAAGAGAAAACCCCAAGCTCCTCCTTCTTCTTTATGCTATCTCTCCCCCTCTCTCTCCCTATCTCTGTTGGCTTCAAAACCGAGGCAACATGGGTGGTGGAACCGACATTTTAGGGAAGTTATAGGGACCTCCCTGAAATTGTTACAACTAAAGAGCAAATAAAGAACCCTAACCCTAACCACTCTCTCTTGCGCCCCCTCTCTCCTCTCTTAGTCGCTAGCACCTCCCTCTCTTTCCCTCTATCCGCGGCCCCACCCTGGCTGCCGGCGTCGCCGAGCCCTCGGCTACACAGCATCGACAAGAGAAAACCCCAAGCTCCTCCTTCTTCTTTATGCTATCTCTCCCCCTCTCTCTCCCTATCTTTGTTGGCTTCAAAACCGAGGCAACATGGGTGGGTTCCACTACCTTTGAATCGCACCGTCGACAACCTAGACCTCCAGCGAAGCCCCCCCGCCCCTCCCGCCCCCTGAGTAGCCGATGCCCCCCAACCCCGTATGTATCTAGATCTGGACTATCGGTCCAGATTTGGATAAGCAAGGTCGCGGGCTAAGCTGCACCATCGTAGCCGTGTTCTGCCGCCGGCTGCCGCTGCACTAGACCCCTCCCATCATGTATGGCCCTTCCCGGCCGGCATGAAGCTCTCCTGGCTGCCACTGTGGCTCGTTCTCAAGTCGAACCCGAGTTGTGGCCATGTAGGCCGTGGGTTTCCAAACCTTATCGCCGCTGCCTCCGGCCATCGGTGACTACCTCATCCGTCTCCTTCCCGCTAACCTCGGTCACCCCATGCCGACACTCGACGCTCCTGGCCGTCCGAAGCCAAGGGGAGTAGACCCTGCCTTGTTTCATCCAAGACTAGGCATTGTTTTGGTCGATCCTTCTTTTCCGGCCAACTCCGATACCGACGATCCTGCCGTTGGTGAGCACGGTCTTTTGGTGGGTGTGGGGATCACAGTGCTCACCTTTAATGCCATCAAAGCTACCTCGGATTGCTAGTTGGCCCACGTCGCCCTGAAAAACATTAAAATTAGCAATATAAGTTGGCCCGGTGAGCTTCCCTGTGCATGGCTTAGCTCCGGACACTACAAGAAAATATAACATTAGTGGCAAAAATAAAGTGGCGACAAAATTTATAGCCACTATATATTTACCTAGTGGAGATATAAATAACCGTCACTAATTTATCAACTTAAAGTGGCAATACTATTTTCGCCACTAAATGACAATTTTATCGCTACTATATGATTATTTATGGTGGCGATAAAAATAACTCCCACTAATTTATTAACTTAAAGTGGTAATACTATTTTTGCCACTAACTGATAATTTTATCGCCACTATATGGTTATTTATGGTGGCGATAAAAATAACTATCACTAATTTATTAATTTAAAGTGGGCAATACTGCTGTCGCCACTAAATGACTATTTTTATTGCCACTGTATGGTTACCTATAGTAGCGATACTATTTTCGCTACTAAACAACACACTAATTTATTAACTTAAAGTGACAATACTATTTTCACCACTAAATAACAATTTTGTCGTCGTTATTTATGGTGGCGATAAAAATAATTGCCACTAATTTATTAATTTAAAGTCGCAATACTGTTGTCACCACTAAATAACTTATTTTATTGCCACTGTATAGTTATATACATACGGTGGTGATACTATTTTCGCCACTAAATAAGACACTAATTTATTAACTTAAAATTGTAATGCTATGTTCGCCACTAAATAACAATTTTGATGACTAGAATAATTAACTTAATGTGCCGATACTATTTTCGCCACTAAAGGACTATTTATGATAGCAATATAAAGACTGACGTAGAATAATAATTAACTTAATGGGGTGATACTATTTTCGCTATTAAAGAATTACTTCGTCTTTGATTACTTAAAATATAAAATTTAAATTTTTAAATCTAAATTTATTTTTTTTATTTCAAATTTTAAAATCTAAATTCAATTTTTAAAACTTAAAATTTAAAATTTTAAAACTAAAAATTAAAATTTTGAAATTGCCACAAAAAAATTTTGAATTTTGAATTTTTAAATCTAAATTTAATTTTTTTTTTTCAAATT
Organism: Tillandsia fasciculata; assembly: GCA_029168755.2. Taxonomy (NCBI): domain Eukaryota; kingdom Viridiplantae; phylum Streptophyta; class Magnoliopsida; order Poales; family Bromeliaceae; genus Tillandsia; species Tillandsia fasciculata. Next base: position 5,541,028 of record CM054950.1, read on the forward strand.
TAAAATCTAAATTTTAAATTTTAAATTTTAAATTTGAAATGTAAATTTAAAATTTGAATATTTAAATTTTAAATCTTAAAATTTGAATATTTAAATTTTAAACTTAAAATTTAAAATTTAAAACTACTACCAAAAAATTTAAAAATTTAAATTGTAGTCTAAATTTAAAATTTGAATATTTAAATTTCAAAATTAAAATTTAAAATTTAAAATTTAAATTTAAATTTACAAATTTAAAATTTAAAATTTAAAATTTTGAAATTTGTAATCCGAAAATTAAAATTTAAAATCTAAAAAATTAAAATTTAAAATTTAATACTATCTTTAATATTTAATATTTAACATTGAAATTTAAACTGAAACATGGCATGAACAGATCGCCACGTATATAGAAAATCCTCTGTCCATTCGGACAGAGTCTCCCTTATACATGCACGGCTAGGCAAGTACAATAAGCACAGAGATATTACTATCTACTTCAAAATAAAGTTAATTATGATAAATAAGATCTCATCCATGATAGTTCTAAACAACTACTAAATATCAGATAAGTACTGAACAGAATCCACTAAACATCATATAACATCACCACTAAATCAGAATCACATATATGTCATAATCAAGGGTAACCAGAGATGACCATCATGGGGACGGCTCTATTGTAATCGGCTCACCGGACCGTCCCGACATCTCACCACCCGACGGACCTAAAATGGTGGTCACCCAAAGGGTGTGAGATACAACATACAATGTATTCCAGTGGGCACGACGAGCCGAGAAATAGCAACTCGTACCTACTGGCATATAATAATCTGCGGATAGTAATAGATCAATAAGTAAAAGCTGATATACAAAAGAATGACTGCAGTTAATCAAAATCATGATGCTAAGCAGATATGGGTACAGAATATAATAACAAGCATACTAGAATATGATAATGTAAGCTATGCATCAATGATGGAAAGCAAGTACCCAATCGATGCCACTGTTGGTCACGAAGACCTCATGCTAAAGCCACTGACGGGCACCAATAGGGCTGACATAATCATGCACCCACAGGTGCTATCGGGGGCTCACGGGTCATCATGTCGACCACTTTACCGGTAAAGAACACTGTGACGGTGGCCAAACCATCAGTGTACGTGAAGTACAGCGGTGCGTGGCGATCATAATGCTGATACTCAAGCTCACGGTCTAACGACCGGGTAATCGGCAATAAGCCGAAATCCCAACCGGGATGCTGATGTCTGTATATCAATCATAGGTCATCTCATGCAATGTGGAATACAAGGAACATGTATATCTGAGTAAACACTACAAAAAAATTATGATTTAGCGGCATCCTCTAATTGCCGCCTAAAGTTCAAAAAGTACCGTAAAAACTATTAGTGGCATTTAGCAATTAGTGCCGCTTATACTCGTGTTGGTGAATCTTCTACCGACATTTAATTAAATTGTCGTTAAAATTAAGTAATTAGTAACATTAAATAAATGCCGTTATAGATGTGGTTATTAGCGATATTATTAAATGCCAGTATTTTTTAATTATCTACAACACTAATAAATACCGGTAATTATTAGTTTATTTGCAATATTATATAAATGTTGGTAATCTATTGTTAATTCCGGCATTAATAAATGCTGCTAATTCTAAATATTTTTAAATTATATTTTTAAATAAACAAAAATAATATAAATTATAATTTGCACTATCATAAAATAATTAAATCTTATCAATTTCAAAAAATACAATTTCAATGGATAATATGAGATTTCAATATTTTCATATGACAAGTGATATAAATCGTATATAACAAAATAACAAAAATAATTTACTAAGCTTATTTTCAATTAAACAAACAATAAGTTAAAATCTTTAGTCCATTCAACATTCAAAAAAATAACAAACGACCACAAAATTTTCTAAACACAAAAGTACTAATACGTACATAAATAACGCATCCAAATAGGTCACACGATATAAAGTTGTTTGCGAATATAACAAAACAGCTTAAAATTGTATAACAAAACAGCAGAAAAATACATATGAAGTTGTTGCTCAAGGTTTTGATCTGGATTTGGTGAAAACTGATCTTGGTTTAGAAACATTTCGTCATACTCTCTTTGATCAAAATGTGGTCCTGTTGAAACTTTATCTTTACCATTCTTTTTCTTCATTGTGATTCCTGTATTAAAAAAATCAAGATATTTAAAGTATTTTTTAGTCAAGTTCATATGAACAAAAAAATCATATAATAATGTAAATATCATAACTATGTGGATGAACTCACAAGATATCATATAAAATAGTAAAGTGTTAATCAAATAAGATATCGCATAAAATCAAAAAGATTTCAACTATATTTTTTATTTAGTCTTCTATTATATATTATTTACTTTGTTGCATAATCATACAACCTAAAAATAATTAAATCTATTATCAAATAATAATTTTAAAATAAAAACTATAATTTTTAAAAAAAAAAATTAAATCAACCAATCTATTCCAAGATAATAAAAGAAAGCAAATAATTTTACAAAAAAAAAAAATCTAAATTAACTTACCTTTTTCTTGGTAGGGTTCTGCTTGTGGGGCTCCTTCTTGGTAGATGACAATGAAGAAAATTCTTTTCTTACAGCATGCGATTGAAAGGTAGAAAGAGTAATTTTTTTTTTTTTACTTGGAGAGAAGATAATAAAAAAATAAAAAAGAGAGAAAAAAAAACCCTAGAAAGAAGATTTGCATATGAGGAGAGGAAGACTAGGAGTCGTACGGCACAAGTCAGGATATAGGAAATTGATGGATAATCTCAGTTAGGCCCCTCAACTTATAATATACTTTAAAATAGTTATTTTCTTTATTTTTTGTTGCTACTTTTTTAATTTTAACATGTAATTTATTATTTTAGTCTAAAAATTTATTAAAAATTATTAATGAATGATTGAACCATCTTTAATAGTTTTATGTTTTATTTGAATAAAATTAAACCACTGAAAAATAAATAGAAAATAAAATCATTAAGCTTATTAAAATTTAAAATTAAACTAAATAAGTAATTTACATAAAATTTATAATCTACAAGTAAAAAATTAAAATAAAATTGTATTTATAAACAACCATATAAAATCAAAATTATATCAAATTATAAATATTATATAAATTTTAATTAATAAAATTATAAGAAAATAACTGCACATATAAATGAGGATTTAAGATTTAAATGAGTGGAGAGAATCTGCGGCTGTACGGGGCAGGAATAAATCTAATATTAATTATTTATATCTTAAATAAGAATTTAAGATCTTTTACCAATATTTACTTTTAAATGCTAGTAATTAAAATTTTTTAGTGGCATTAAAAGTAATTGCCGGTATTTAAACTATCTTTTACCGGCATTTAAAAATAAATATTGCTAAATATTTTTATTCACCAACAATAATTTGTAAATATCGATAAATGATATATATAGCAACAATTTTTAATAAATGCCAGTATATTTTGTATTTAGCAACATTTACTTAAATATTGCAACGAATAGTGCCGTTGTATGTTAAATTTCTAGTAGTGAAAAGTAAATCTACGTAATGACCAAGCAAGCATGATATATGTCCAAGTATAGTTACTGTACTGACATCTATCTAATGACCAATGAAGCATGATATATGTCCAAGTATAAGCGAGTAATAAGCAATCTGTGGAGATCAAGCTCAAGATAAAATCAGGGCTAATATGAAAAATAGGGGTCCGACCAACTATGGTACCCCAGAGGGCCGCGATGATAAAGCCCGGACCGAAGATAAACCCACCTCAGTGAAGATAGTCCCGAAGTCTGCTGGACTACTAGGGTGCTGGCGCCGAACTGCTGGGCCCTGAACAATAAATCGTATCAGTAACAGACTAACTCATACCTATCCCATCGACACTACATAAACATAACAACAATATTGTAGACTTCTCACAAGTCACGGGTTTTCCGAAATTTTCGAAAACCCGCCGAACAATCGGCTACTACTCAAATAGCATCTACATGACTCCAAATGTGACGAAACTTCACATGCTGCCCCGGAATAATCTATTTAACATGTTTGGGCAGCCCGGACCAACTTGTAAACATCGGTGCTAAGTCGGAGTCATAATTACTTGAATTTTAGCAAGTTTTGACTTGTTTACAAAAATCCGAGGGGCTTTAGGTTAAACCGTAAGCACCAGCAGATGGGCCTCGACATAAGCAAACCCGTGCTCACTGTTTGGAGGAAGCACGAAACTCGGCAAACAACTTTGATCCATAATTATTAGTCAACAAAAGCTTGGATTGCAAGGTTGACCTAACTACTCATTCCAATCATCAACTAGCGTGAGCATCATGACTAGTAGGTTCAAAGGAGTCGAGGGCTCATCTTCGGAGCAACGCAGGTCTGCCGAGAGATCGCCGAAGTAAGGTGGCCAAGAAACCTTGCTAGAGCTCGGTTTGGTCGAGCCTTGCTCAACTCGAGTTCAACCCTCAACCAAAGGCAAGCAACAGTTGGAGGAGGTTCCTAGAAGTGGTTCAGTCACCACCACGACACCCGCCGGCGAACCCGAGCGGTGGTTGGCCAGAAAAGAACCTTTTGCGGCCACCTTGGGTGCAACAATGGAAGATTAGGTTCCAGCCAATATGGATCACATGCAGATGCATGGGAAGCTTAAAAGGACCTTTAGAGCCTACCTGGGTGGTCGGCCGGCGGCTGGAAGCAGCGGCGGCGGCCGAATACGAAGCTCGGGCAACCTTCAGGCCTCTAGTGGCGGAATCTCAACCGCGGCCTTCGAGGTCCAAGCACATGCACAGAAAGTTTCCCCTTGGTGCTGTGAAGCTTCTCAGGGGTGTGGCCGGCGGTGTGGGGCAGCGGCGGCGCTGGGCGGCGAAGCTCGGCCAAGAAGGTGACGACCCGAAGCTAGGGCTCGCTCGTACTGGCTTGATACTCGTTCGATGCTCCCCAAATTTTGTGGAGAGCCTAGAGTCGACCAAAGGAGGCTTTCCAACGTGGCCGATCTTGATTCCAACGGTCGGATAGAACCCCCGCTCAGATCTGGCCTAGTCTAGGGTTCCGGCGACAAGGTTGCTCCCGTTGGTTAACCGAAGCACGGCAGCGCTCGGGGCTTCACGAGGAAGATCCTCTTGATGTCGGTAGAGCATTGGAGAGGTCTAAGAAGAAATAAAAACGAAGAAGAGGAGAGGCCTACCTCGTCGGATCCAAGGAAGAAGAAGAAAGAAATAGAGAGGCTCCCCGGCGGCGTGCGGCGGAGCCAGGTGTCGGGGCTCTTCGGTTTGAGTCTCTGGAGATAGATGAACCTCCCAGAAGACCCCAAGTGCAAAACTAAGAGTTTTGGTTGATCCTACACCTCTCAAATCCGAGATCAAGGTATTCTTTTGTTCCTTCTCCAATTCCGGCGAGGGGAGGCGGCGGCGGGCGGCGTAACGCCTGGAAAAGAGGCAGAGGGAGATGAAGAGGTCGAATATGGTGGCTGGGTGCAAGTGCTCTGGGTTTAGGGTTTCAAAGAATAACCCATGCACTATATATATTATTTTCGATAATATGCAGTTTGCCCCCTCAACACTGGGTATTTAGAGCTAGGTCCCTCACAGGAATTGAGTTCGCATTAAGGTCCCTCTCCACGAAGTTACACGTATTTCGAAGCATAAAATATAGGGTCTTATATGCAAAATACTATAATTTTTACTATTTTTTGCGTTTTTTGAGGCATTGGAGTCGCCAACCGAAAAAACGGACTTCGCTATTGCGCTCAGATCGATGCGACCGTTAAAATCGACTACTTGGATCGTCGGATTCGGATTCCGAACGGTCGATTGGCCAACGTTAGTCGGAAATCCAACAAATCTATTAGGTTACTATTCACTTAAGTCATCCACTATTCAACTGTATAAATTTATACAGTCGTTGGAAACCACTGAAACTTTTTTGAACATGACTTCTTTATTGAATATGAATTTAAATTTCTCGAATATTACAAATTCGAGCAATATCGGGTGCGGACTCGTGTTGCGCGAGTTGCTACTATTCATAGCAATTAGTATGCTTCATTTTTTGGTCATTTAGTGAGGTTTGACACCTTTGGTCGCAGCAAGAGGGTTGCGGGTGGTTCTAGTGTCGAAATGGGCATCCCGAAAACCAAATTTGCGAAGTTCAAAATTTTAACGTCCCGTTTTGACGCACTAGTTGTGCAGGTGGCCCAACATCATAATTATTGGTTTTTTGGGACAGCGTGTGATCCATTGAAACCTAAGGCATGACTTGAAATATTTTGGAGAACTAGTTGAGTTTTGGTGGCCTTAGTGATGGTTTTTGCATACTTCGGGAAATGGTTGAAGAAGTCGTTGTTCTGATTGTTGTTAGGATTATGTTACTGGCGACTTAAGGTCGCAGAGAGATATCAGTTATTGTGGGAGCCTGTTGGACTCTGATTGAGTTGGCTTAGTAGTTGGTTGAGTCATTGGTGGTCAGTTATGGGACCGATGCTCCAGGTATGTCGCGATGCACTTTAGTGCAGTGGTAGGTGTGTCGGTTAGTTTGGTTGCAAGAGATTTATTGACACGTGATATATTATGTCTAGATTTCTTTGGCGCCTAGAGACATTGCAGGCAGAGACGGGGACTCGGACAGTAGTCGAATAGGTGGGTACTTCGATCCAGATATTGGCACAGTGAAACCTGGTACCATATTCGATTGGACCCTTTGGTTTGATACTAGCTATGGATTCCTTCTTTTGTTAGCACCTTGATTTTTCAATTCCGCATTATATAGTCATCTTGATATCTTGCCTTCGAAACATTGCAATCTTATGACTACTATCTTTTATCCTTTATGCTTGTGAGATACTAGACTTTTGCATGCAAAGTCACAATGTGGTTGGTCTTTTGGCACGTTGAGAGAGTGTCGGATCGAGCCGAGATCATTTTAGCACAAATTGATGCAAAAAAAATAGAGCCCGGGGTGTGCTTTACAAGACTTTTAGAGGGGGAGAGAGAGAGGAAGATAGAGAGAGTGAAAGAGAGAGAGGATGTGGCGATGGGCAATATCTGCGAGGCAGCTCGGCGACCGAGGCAAGCGCATGGGAAAGCGGCGCTAGCGTCAAGCGCATCGCATGATGCGATGGGTGCAGACGCAGGGCGATCGAGGCTCCCTCAACGTGTTGATGCTTGATTGGGCGAGAGGAGCGTGACTGTGACACAACGCATGACGTGACATGAGCGCGGGCACATGGCGGCTGCGGGGCGATGCAGGCGCATGAGTGGGCGCACGAAACCCCTACTGTAGCGGCCTGAAAAGTTTGGGCTGCCTCTGTGTGTGTGTGGGCTACCTGAAATGGGTGTTTCGGGTGCCCGGAAGTTGGTTTCAGGCGCCCAAATTGGCCGTTTTGGCCTATTTAATGCACAGATTACTCATTATATCTCTTCTTTTCTCTTCTGCTTACGTCCAAGGGTTTTAGAGAGAGAAACAAAACACAAGGGAGAGAAAGAGGGAGAGAAAGGTCGTCAGCGTGTGGGGAGTGCGGAGTGCTGTGGAGCGTGCGGTTTGTTCCGAGGAGTCGAGCTCGGGCACACACGCGTGAGTTTTGGCGGCGCGTCAACCTTGGGGTAAGTGCCTCATATTTTTATACTGTTATTTGTGTTTTTTGGGGTGATTTTTGGTAGTGTTGGGTTTTGCTCGTTATAGTTTTGGATTTTGAACTTTGTGCCTTTTTAACTATTAGGGCCGTAGTTTTTTGTGTCGTGTTGTTATGCGAAGTGCCACCGAGATTTTCTAGTTGTGTCATTCATGCGTGGTGATCACCGTTGGGCGTGCAATCTTTCCGTCTGCCGAGTTTTGCTAGGAGTTGCTTTCTAGGTAGGTTCCATATCGCCGAGGATGGCATATTACTGATTATGTCTGCATACTAGATGTAGGGATTTTACCTACTTTATTATTATTTTTAAATGTAGAAAATGCATAATTTATCTATACTTGGACTGTTTGAGACCAGGGGACTAGAATATTACTATTTTATTGCTAGAAAGCTTTTGGGTGTCTTTTAGGTGCACGAATTTCGAGGTAGGCTTTATCATATCATGATTGGGTTAGTCTAATTGTGAGGGGAACCATATTGTCGACATGAGTTGACCATTCGTTTGTATTGCTGGGTATTAGAGATGGGTAGTACTTAGACAGTGATATTTGTGCCACATCATGCTGCCGTAGTGGTTGCATTACCTTGGAGTTTCGTGGGCCATGGGCCGGTGCGAGTGGTTGTGTGTGTCTGGGGGCATGGGTTTTGAGACCTGCATACTTTCGTGTTGGAACGCATGAGTTGACCTTGGGCTTTGTGTCTGGTGTCGTCGGTGATCGGAGGAATCACCGTTTGATCATAGCCTGCATGCCACTTCGAGCTTTTCGACAGACTTATCGGCACAGGGGCCGGATGATTGGTGTTAGGAGGGTAGGCAAGCGTCTACTGTTGACGGGCCACCATCTGGGATGCAACCCGAACAGCAGAGAGAGATGAATAGTGGCCTATTTATAGGTGGCGCACGCTTGACCGGACTGTTGAGACGATCAATTTAAGATTGGGTCCGGTGTACCGTTGGGACGGCTAGTGTTAGGTTTCCGTTGTGCTCGAATGTGGGGAGAGATGTTTTGAATTTTGATGTAGAGGCATGATTGCGTAGTACTGTATTTTATTTTATTTTCTATTATGCCTTATTACTCGCTTATTTTGTAGTTTCACTATCTTGCCTCTGGTAGACTTTAGTGGGTAGGCCGTGATTGTCACCGACTGTATTCACTGGGAACTACTGTTTTGTAGTTCTCACGCTCGCTTGTGACCTACTTTTCAGGGTCTTCAGAGCTAGCTTAGGACCGAGACAAGGAGATTGCACCATAAATAACAGCCCCTACCCATCATATTTTGATAGAGGTAGTCCACCCTGTTGGTTGTTTAGTTTTGAGCATTGTACATCGGGACTGGCCAGGCTAGGGCCCTTTACTTGTCTTTATTTCTTTTGAGAAGAGGATCTTATATATATATATATATTGTACAGTGATAGATATTAATATAGCTTTATTTTTCGCTTTGATACATGTTTAGCTGTTCATTATAGTTCTTTTGCATAATAGTTTTGAACGCTTCACGTGTGTGGGGTGGGGTGCGTCCTCGTACACGTGGCGGATCTGTTGCATGCTCGAGAGCTTCCGCTGTGGGCTTGGGGTATGACAATGCTTCTATATATCTACATGTTGTTATATTTGAATTTATTGTATAGAAATGTATCAACTTACCATTTACAATATCAGTTGTATTATTTTTCTTATTTATGTATTTTACTAGATGGTCTCCTTGAGCTTTTTAATTCATAATGGTTCGTGCGTGACCATCCTGTCTAGTGGCATAAAGCTTAGCAAGCCAATGATAATAGTTTTACAAAATTTAAAAATTTGCATACAAATTGAACCAAAATTTAAATGCAGCGCCTTATATTTAAGAGCTTAACATATTTTTCGGATTAGACTGTATATATAAAGAATTTGCTCTACTCTTGAGCAATTTCAACGGATACAGATGTTTATAGTAATGCATACAGCTGACATGGGAAGCCATCTTCGTGAGATTTTTTCACAAAGACTCATACTACTCAGCGGCACTAATATTTTCTATCTAAATTTTTGGTGTTCAACCCACCTTACGTTTGTTAGGAGTGTTACGATATGCAATCAAGAATATTACTATAATTTAATTATAAAGATGGCTTTCCATCTTAGTCGTGATGTATTATTACAAAAGTTTTTAGTGTTACTATATATAATCAGATAATCTGATACCAAATATATACAATATAATTTTCTTTCTTAGATACTATATCTCCCAATATTAAGAGATTGTATATTTTGTGATTAAGTAAGAAAAATAGTTTTCTTTCATCTCTAATTTTAATAGATACTTGAATTTGAACTATGCAATATATTATTAATAGTATCAAATTATTTGTCCTATTAAATTTTCGACCCTTAAATGAAAAGATGCACGGTTAAAATGATAGTGAGTTTCTAGAGTTTAGTACTGTTTGGTGGAATAATATAATCAAACGGGTGAAAATTGTCAAAGGAGTAGATCTAATGGCGGAAACTTAAAAGCACTAAGTGCTTAGTGTTATCGATAGCATAGTAGCCGAACTCAAATCTTTACTTAACCTAAATGTTGTGATTTTAATCAAATCTAAATTGTAATGACTTCGGTAATAGAAAAAACAAATTCAAAAAAAGTTTGTGAATTTTCAAATCTAATCAGAAAAAATATTCATATTGATTTATATATAAAGAGAGACACTTAGTCGCATAATAGACCTTTTATTTAAATAATGTTGCTTCTTAAGTTGATTTATTTAAATATAACCATTCTAATTGAAAAATTTTTAAATATTTTTTTTTCAATCATTAAAAATTGCAGATTTTAAATATTACTTTGTACAATTTAACTAATTGGTAATGTTATAAGTTTTTAGTTTGTGATTTTGTTTTCAAGGTTTCAAATTTTTGATGAATATATTTATAGTAATAAAATTTTAAAATTGAATGGTAAGGATTCTAATTTTTATTTATTTTCAAAACCTAAGTCCTCAATTTTATTTTGGAATGAGCAATGTTAGTTGCACACTTAAAATGTGAATGTAAATGGTATAATTTGCCATTCAAGGGCTAGGTTTTTCGCACTAATTTTATTATTTATTTATTTAACATTAAACTAAAATGCATATAACACATTTCAATTTATTGTATTTTATCCCGTAGATTAAAAAAAAAAAAAGCATTTAATCTCTTTGGGAAGAAAAAAATAAAATAAAATAAAGACTTATTTGGTCATTTTACTATTTTTAAACACTATAATTTGATAAAATATTTTTGATCTTAGGGTTAAGTATAAGTTTTCACAGATACTAAATGCATATTTTTTATTTAAGAAATTAATAAGTACAATAAATAATATATTGAAAAAAATGTAATGCATTTTAGTCTTAATATTAAAAACTTTGAAAAATATCTAAATTATTAGATAGATGGACGTAAAATTTATACTTAAGTTTTTGATGTGCTAGAATTTTTTCTTTTGATTTTGATTTTGATTGATAGTTTTGATATTGATTTTGTATAAAAACATAATTAAATCCTATCGTTGAAATTCCTAAGCATTAGGAATTTCAACGTATCGAATTTGGGACGAATTTTTAAAAATTTAAATTTGAATTCGACTATCAAATCTGAAATCTAAAGCTTGAATTTGAAATAATTAATTTTTTACTATATTTTAAAATATATTATATTAAATTTAATTTTTTAAAATATAATTTTAAATACAGTATCAAATATTTATATATGTATTATATAATATAATTCAGAATTGAATACAAACAAAATATATATCTTAATTCAAATTTATCAAATTTTAATTTTGAATACATGTATTCAAAATTATATTTGCTTTAATATGGAATAAATTCTGTTCGAATTGCAATAAAATTTGGGAATTGGGATATCTTGAGCCATTTAACATTCCTAACTGCAAAAGCTCATCAGCAAAGCTAGGGTTTTTTCGGAGCCACTATATATATTCACGAAAAAAATTAAATGAGATGATGAAAAAATAACCGACGACCTCGACGCCGCCTCCTCGCTTCTCCTTCGCCTCCTATTCCTCTCGCACCGTCGACTTCATTGTGTCTCCTCTCTCTCGCCATGGGTAACTAACTCTCTCTCTCTCTCTCTCTCTCTCTCTCTCTCTCTCTCTCTCTCTCTCTCTGGTTTTCCTCCCCTTTTCTCTTTCTCTCTCGTTTCCTCTCACACCTCCTCCAATGGTGAATAGCGAGGATTAAGGTGCACGAGCTCCGGGGGAAGACGAAGGCGGAGCTCCTCACGCAGTTGAAGGACCTCAAGGCCGAGCTTTCGCTCCTCCGCGTCGCCAAGGTCACCGGAGGCGCCCCCAACAAGCTCTCCAAGATGTAAGCTCCTCTCCTCCCCCTCGTTCATGTCGCGATCTCTCTCCCTCCCCTCTCTCTCTTCCCTCTCTCTCCCTCTCTCATGGTGTTGTTTGGTGGTTTTGGGATTCAGCAAGGTAGTTAGGGTTTCGATCGCGAGGGTTTTGACGGTGATCTCGCAGAAGCAGAAGGCGGCGCTGAGGGAGGCCTACAAGAAGAAGAAGTACCAGCCGCTCGATCTCCGCCCCAAGAAGACCCACGCCATCCGCCACAAGCTCACCAAGCACCAGGTCATCCTCTCCCCCATTTCTCTTCGATTCCTGTTCAAATTGTGTATTGTGGATGATAAGGCCCTTTAGCTTTCGTTAATAGCATGAACACTCTTGTTGGATTTGGTTTGACCCTCGATTATTATAGGTTAAAAGTTGGACTTTTTCGTTGTTTTCGAAGCCACGGTTGGGTTATATGGTGGATCTATGCGTAAATCATAGCCTTTGTGTTTTCTGCTTCTATGCATTACTTAGCACTTTGGTTGCAGGAAGTATTAAGTTTTGATTAGAGAGGCTTTTAAGCTTTGGTCTTCGGTAACAACCCTAGATGGCTATAAGCGCATATTCAGACAGGGTTTTCTGAGGGACCTATTATAGGTTAAATATTAAGTGTCATGGACACTGAAACGGGATACGGGATACGACATGACTCGGACACGGCGACTCGACAACTTCAAAAAAATTAGGATACGGACACGACATGAACAAAAATAATAAAATATAATATTATTAATATAATAATAATATATATTTATTATATATAAAATATAAATTTGGTAAATTATTGTTATATTTCTCATACGAATGAAAATTTATAAACAATTTTATTGATAGTTCATATATATATATTTTTAAAAAATTCATGATACATAATTTATTTATATTATCTAAAAGAAATTTGTATGTACTCATAAAAAAGTTAAAATATTTATCATCTTACACTATATATGCATAATTTTTTTATATATTTTTTTTTATATATTTTTTTAATTGTATGCGCTATGGATAGGCATTGAACGCGCGTCCAAGAAGTGTCTACATCGGACATGAGTCCGACACGGATACGCGAGCTTTGTAGAAGTGTCCGTGATACATAGGTTAAATAGCGAGTTTTTTGGTTTTTTAGAAAGAAGGATTCACTTATAAGTTTAAAGAAACAAGCTGTATAGTAACTTGGCTAGTGGTTTTTGATTTAGGATTATGGGCTTGGTTCCCTAGGGCTATCTATAAAGTTGTCTTATAGCTGTTAAGACAGTTTATATATCAGTAGATCAGTTTTTTTACAGTGAATGACTAAGAGTGGACGATTATAATTGTTTCCATGTCATAAGGACGCTAGTCAAGCTTTCGCCATTTTCTTAAAGACCTTTATCATCTGCAAGTAAAGAGCGTTTGAGGATGAAAATATATTGTTGGGGCCGAAAATGCCGGTCGTCGGTCGGCCCCGGGGAATTCGTTTGACCCTCTGAGTGTGATGCACCGCGTGTCAATGGATCAAGCGATCGGGCCGAGGAGGGATCTGCTCAGTCGGGTTTTTCTCAGTCAACTTTTGCGGCCGTTCGGCTTAGATTAGTCGAAACGGGATGACGAGGTACAAAGGCTCAGCCTAGAATGGCCGAACTAGAATGTGAAAGCAGAGATGTGGAACAAACAACCGGCTAAGGAGTCTATTGTATAATTTGTATTGATAGAAAAGGGGATACAAGGAGGAGAAAAAGGATAGAAATTATAATTAATCTACTTCTAAGAAAATCGATAAAGATTACAGTTAATCTACTCCTAGGAAAGCAGTAAAGATATGAAAATGCAGGGGTTAGTCCTGGCTTACGAGATTGCAGAACCCTTATATCTTTGGTGGTTCGGGTATTTTTACACTCTTGAACCACGTTTACCGTCGTCGTTTTAAAAAATCGGCGGGATTTGGGGGAAATCATCGTGGACCCCTCAACTACTTATTTTTGAGTCGAAACTTTCTCAAATAGGATAATAGCCATTATTCGAAACTTTCTCAAATAAGATATGAAAATGCAGGGGTTAGTCCTGGCTTACGAGATTGCAGAACCCTTATATCTTTGGTGGTTCGGGTATTTTTACACTCTTGAACCACGTTTACCGTCGTCGTTTTAAAAAATCGGCGGGATTTGGGGGAAATCATCGTGGACCCCTCAACTACTTATTTTTGAGTCGAAACTTTCTCAAATAGGATAATAGCCATTTTTCTGTCAAGATTCGTCCCTTTATGATCACGCCGAAGCGGGATCTTTAGCGCTTTCCAATGCTTGACGCTGGTTGCCGCTTCAGAGTTCGTTGCGAGATTTGCGTCCCATCCTCACACTTCTTCTATTTTAGAGTCTTTCTTTTTTCGGCTTGGGCAACTGAAAGTTGATTCTGACTCTGCCTTATTTGTCGTCTGATCGGGGCGCTTTGGCGTCCTTCTTTGGCCGAAATTGTTTCTGAATGATGCGATAATCTTCTTATCGGCTGCTTCTCCTATCGGCTGATGTCGTCAGCCAATGGCAACCAAAATTGGTTCGGATCGGGACGCAGACCTTTTTTCGGTTGTCCCTTTCTTCCGTAGGCTGATGTCTTTAGCTGACGATTGTCGCCACGTGTCACGCCCTTGTACGTGCCGCCTTGTGCCGAGTGGCACGGGCGACATTTCAATCCCAGGCGAACAGGTGCCGATCTTTCTTTTTTTTTTTTTTTTTTTTTTTTTTTTTGGCGAAAACCGTCCTTCGTAGTCTTTTCGTTGAATGTTGCTGCTTTCCGAGGAGCGATTGTCATTCTTTCGCTTCCTTATCGGCCTATAAATAGGAATCGCTTGCCGCATTCCCCACATAGCCTTCTTCATGACGATACTTTTCGGCCATTTCGGCCAAATCTTTGGCCCATGGTGTGATGGTCGATTTCACTTTTTCGTCGGCTTCCTGTGCCGACTCTCTTCCGGAGGCCTTTATGTGGCCTCGCTGAGGGGCTTTACTTGTGCTCCCTTCTAATTTCCAGGACGAATGGGGTCTTGTCCGGTTTTTCATCGACCGACATGCTTTCGGTCTTGTTTTCTTCGGCCTCTGCTTCGGCCGAGGATAAGGTCAGACTTTTCTCGTCGCCCCATCTTTTGCGTAGGGCCACCTTTCTAAGGTCCCGCTTGGTGGGTTCATCGGCCTCCCGTCGTTCCCTCGGCGTTTCTGGGCTACGCCTCACGGCGACCTCCAAAACTTTAAGACGGGCGTCCAAATCCCATCGGCCGGCTTCTTCTGTCGGCTCGACTGCTACTGATTGGATTATCGGTAGCTTCTTCTGAGGCGGTATGGTTGAACCTCCCGCCTCTTGTCGGTGCATGGGTCGTTCTTGCCTCGGGGTAGGCCGTGGCCGCTGATTTGCGACGCTGTTTTTGTGGGCGTCAGCCGCCTTCATCCTCTGAGCTCGACACTTCTGCGTCTTAGTCATGCCTGGCCTTTGCCATCGGGTCGATCTTGTAGCCGTGAACTATTTCTCTGCCGGCGCGTCTATCGGCGGGTTCATCTCCCTCCGGTCCCTCCCGAGGATTTCTCACTTTTGCCACAACTTGGGCTATGGCCGGACTCTTAGCTCTCGGGCTAGCTGAAAGCCCAGAGCCTCCGTTTCTCCTTTGGTGAGCCAAGGTAAATCTAGATCAGGGGTTGACGGGGCTTCTCTTGCCCCCCATGTCTGTCGGTTGGGAGATTGCGGAGTGGGCCCTCTTCACTGGTGGTTAGCCGGGCCTCTCCGTGCTTCTAGTGGTCCGAGCCTCTGATAGAGCCCGATTCGTTCTAGGCGTTGGGAGGGCCCATACATTAGTCTTCCTTCGGCCCGTTGGCCGAAGGATTTGCAGGGTGCCCCCTGGACCCGGCGTTCGTTGTAGCCGCGGTGGGGACCCGGCTGTTGTTGTGGGTCTTTATGGCTGTCTTGGCCGATTGAGGTCAGCCTTGGCCTGTCTTGATCGTGGAATCCCTGTAACATCATCCGGGCTGGACGGTCTTGTTCTTCTTCCCCGCCCTTTTCTCTAAAGGACTGCTTCTTGGATCCTTCGGCCGAACTCGGGTTCGGCCCATGGTCGTGGTGGTGTACGCCTTTGCTGATGAAGGCGAACCACCTCTTTGTCTTCTCAGGCATGCTGGTGAGGAGGGCATCCCAATCCTACTCCGCTATTTCGGCCTTGCAGCGAATGCAAAGCCGAAGCATGCTTCGAGCTAATTCGGTTTTCGCAGGGGATTCGGGCCTTTGGATCGGCTCCTTTTCCTTGGGGCCGACCATGTTCACTTGCGCAGTGTGCATGGACCTTTGCACTAGTCGCACCACCGGCTTAGTTTCCAGGCAAGCGGTGTTGTAGGTGATTTCCTCCACATGGGCTTGCATTTCGGCGAGCCCCAAGGGAGGTGCTGGGGCTGCCGGTTGCGCCGGTGGGGGTGACGACCTGTAACGTCTGGTATGATACTGAGGCGGTCCCTGTGGAGAGACCTGTTTGTCGTTTCTGCCCCCAACCGTTTTGGCGAGTCCGGCATGGGGCACCGGAGTCGCTGGTTGTGGTGGCGGAGGTGGCGGCCCATGGTGGCCAGCCTGATATTGAACTGGCCCGTAATGACTAGTTTGGTACCAACCAGTCCCTGCAGAGGGACCTGCCGGCCGTTCCTGCCCCCAGCCTACAACTCGACAAACGGCGGTGTGGAAGGCAGAGTCATTCCCCAATAGGCGTCCGACTGTTGGCCGATGTTCTGCTACATCGGCCATACCCCCGTCTGCTATGGGGTCCACTGCGGCTATACTGCCCCCAGCGTCTGTGTCGCTTGATAAATAGTCGCCGGCGGTGCAACTTGTGGTTGCGTTGTTGGCTTTGCCGGCGCCATCATAAACGATTGCGTCTGTAATTGCTGGGGCGGTGTGGAGCAATATCCTCCACCGTAAGGCTCATTTGGGACTTGTGCCGCATTTCCTTTTCTGGCCGTTATCGTGGCCAACATCGAAACGAAACGGGCGTCTCTGTTCCCGGCTGTTTCTTTTAAGAGACGCTTGGGTCCTTTCGCTATTTTCTATCATTCAGGTCATTCGCCCGAATAGCTGAGACAAGGTTGGCTCTGATAATGCCGACCTCCCGCTGGTTTCGGGAGTCTCTGACATACTTATGGTGGGAAAAGGTAAGAGTTACCTATTTCCGTCGGGCGTGCCAAGAAAGTTGTTGGGGCTGAAAATGTTGGTCGTCGGTTGGCTTGGGAAATTCGTTTGACCCTCTGAGTGTGATGCGCCGCGTGCCAATGGATCAAGCGATCGAACCGAGGAGGGATCTGCTTGGCAGGGTTCTTCTCAGTCAACTCTTATGGCCGTTCGGCTTAGATTAGCTAAAACGGGATGATGAGGTACAAAGGCTCAGCCTAGAATGGCTGAACCAGAATATGGAAGTAGAGATGTGGAACAAACAACCGGCTAAGGAGTCGATTGTATAATTTGTATTGATAGAAAAAGGGATACAAGGAGGAGAAAAGGGATAGAAATTACAATTAATCTACTCCTAAGAAAAACGATAAAGATTACAGTTAATCTACTCCTTGGAAAGCAGTAAAGATATGAAAAAGCAGGGGGTGGTCCTGGCTTACGAGGTTGCAGGATCCTTATTTCTTCGGTGGTTCGGATATTTATACACTCCCGAATCACGTTTACCGGTGCCGATTTAAAAAATCGACGGGATTTGGGAAAAATCACCATGGACTCAACTACTTTTTGAGTCGAAACTTTCTCAAATAGGATAATAGTCGTTTTTCCGTCCAGATTCATCCCCTTATTATCACGCCGAAGCGGGATCTTCAGCCCTTTCCAATGCTGGACGCCTGTTGCTGCTTCGGAGTCCGTTGTGAGATTTGCGTCCCATCCTCGCACTGCTACCATTTTAGAGTTTTTCTTCTTCAGCTTGGGCAATCGAAAGTTGATTCTGACTCTGCCTTCTTCATTGTCTGACCGGGACGGTTTGGCGTCCTCCTTTGGCCGAAATTGTTTCTGGATGATGCGATAATCTTCTTATCGGCTACTTCTCCTATCGGCTGGTGTCGTCAGCCGAAGGCAACCAGGATTGGTTCGGATTGGAACGCAGACCCTTCTTCGGTTGACTCTTTCTTCTGTCGACTGATGTCTTTAGCCGACGATTGTCGCCATGTGTCACGTCCTTGAGTGGCGAAAATTCTGGTCTCAACACATATATTTTTATCTTCCTTGCATATTTGCACATACTGTCGCACATGAAGTTGGGTATTGTATGTCGAACATGGCATTGCAGCGAAATTGATACTCTCACAGGAAAAAAAAAATTCCTCTTCTTGGAATGCCGCAATTTTATTTCTGTGATTTAATTTCACAAAAATAACCTAATTAGAATTACTATTTGAGGGTTTGTTTGACTTTACCATTGTTTTCAGCTGTAGTCACTTCTAGTAGAGAGTTTACGCAACAAACAAGTCTTGACGGTTTTGCTTTAAGATGAAGAAGAAATAACCTCTACTTCAGAACTTCTAATTTTGTTGCAAGAAGAAGCTGTTAGGAGAGTTGCTTTATAAAGCTTCTCATCGCATTACTTAAGAGAACACTTCATCAAACAACACTACACCCTATGGCGGGCCAAACGGGCCCTAAGTCATCATTAATGGTGTTCTTTGGAGTCTTTCTTTTCCTTCATTTTGTATGTACGAGTCTAGAAATTTATAATATAATTGCCTAATTTTCGTATCGTGGGAAACAAATGTTGGACCTTTCCGTATTATAGCCTGTTTATACTTAGCCACTGAACTTTGGAAAGTAAAAACTGCAAGCATTTTTAATTCTCAATCAGCCACCTGACTCCGAATTTTATTAGTTTCCCTTTGTACTTGGCAGGTTACATGATGATCAAATAATTCCTATATTCATCTAAACAATCAAAAGAAAAGGGCAGACACGAACTTTCATGTGTCAAATGATTCTCATGGCCTATAATTAGTTAGAATATCGCAGAAATTGGTGCAGGTGGTTAACTGAAACGAATCAAGAGTTTATCTTTTTTTTTTTTTTTTTTGCTTAACTTATTTATGTTAGGGCAACTAAGCATAACTGTGCCAAATTTCAGTGTTGTCTGGCATATTTTTCCTTGGTCACTTGCCAGGTGATCCATACCCTCAGCACTTGAATTCTTTTGGGGAGGAGAAAAAAACGAAGCCCTACTTGAGGTTATAATCACCTTTAGCTGGAACCACCTTTATGACATTGATTGGAAACCATTTTGGTTCACCAGTTCTGTAGTACCTGTTATGAGAATCGAAACTTTGACCAAACACAACAGTGATGTGGTAAAATTCACTTCATAAAATTTTTGGACGCATTATAGATCCGTAGTTGCTAGCTGATTTCATGTTCCCTGCTTCAATCTCCAAGTAGATGTTAATTTTTTAAACATGTTCACTCTCTTCTGTTCCTAGCTTGAACTGTTCCTTGTTCCCTAAAGGGGCCATTCTTTTTCACCCCATTTCTATAGCAGTCTTGTTTGAATATCAAGTACTACGAAAATGGAAATGAATACAAAATTTTTAAAAGTTTATGCTTATTCTTGAATATTGTAACTATGAAGCGGGAAATATTTTCAGGAATTATGTTCTTGAAATTTCTTTTCTCAAGCGACATTGTTCACGAATTTTGTTTGATTCACTTTGTCGCTCCTTTTATCTCTTTTATCATTCGGCGATGATCTTAATCTTTGCTCTCTTCTCTAGAACCCACATGACATCATGTTTTTTCCCTCATGGAACAGGAGTCATTGAAAACAGAAAGGGAGAAGAGGAGAGAAAAGTACTTCCCCATGCGGAAATATGCAATCAAAGCCTAGATTAGAAGCACGGAGTGAACTTTCTCGGTATTTTTTTGTTGGACGATTTCTTTTGTTTATTTTTGATGTTCGATTCTGCTGTTTTCCATGAATTTTGTCTTGCTAATGAGTGATTTGGTCTGATTTTGTTTAATTTCCAGAATATCTGCAGTTTTTTTTTTTTTTTTTTTTTTTTTTTTTTTTTTTTTTTTTTCTCGTAAGCAGTCTGATTTCAGACATGACTTCTTGGGAATTTAGAGCTTACCTTAGCTTTTATGCTCTTTCAGCAAATACTAGATTTCTTGATCTTGGAACATTTTGTTACTGCTCACACATTACAGAAGTTGTAGAGAAGCTTTTGTAAAAAGCCAGATCAAGTAGGTACCTGAAGAAGACATGGTTGAAGGACATTGATTGCGTTTTGTTTTGTTCTTGTTTTTTGTATTACATTTTTTTTTTTTTTTTTTTTCTATTTTAGAAATAAGTGAGGTTCGTAAGTGTGAAGGACAATGAATTGGTTAAAGGCGATAGAGAAATGGCAAGATAGAAGTGGGACTATTATTCATTCCATTGGCATGCAGAGAATTCTATAATCTCTTATCAGAATTTTTTAAATATATTTTTCTCAACAATTCAGTATTTTGAAGTGATTCGCGAATTGCCTTTTCGTTTTTGACAGATTTCACGGTTTTTTTTGCAATACAAAGCAGTGATAACCTAAAATGTAGTTTAAGGTATCCAAAATTAAATAAATAAATAAATAAATTGCACTGCTGGTCCCCGAACTTTAACATCAAATTCGTTATTGGCTCCAAACTGTGGACTTTTGTATTCAAGGTTATAAATTTTAAGTAAGATTTTAATTTAGTTATTTAACTTTTAACAATATTTTATTGTTTTCATCACTCTTAACGAAAAAAATCATTGCTTGTACTTGTACCTAGCTCATATGTTATAAATATATCAATTTTTCATCTTGTTTCTTATTTATAAATTATTTTTTAATGATGCAACCTCTTTCAGTTAACTATTGGCTCCATTAAATACGATATACATTTTAAAAACTATTTAGAAATTAAATTTTATAATTTTTTAATATTATCAAAGAGTTTTAAAAATAATTATTTTAATGGTTGACATGGTATATTTATAAATTTAATGATATATAATAATTTAAATTAGATAAAATTTTACTTACCATCAAGAAAAAAAAAAAATTTAATTTGAAAATTATTTTTTTATCACTATTTTTATTAAATTTTTATTTTCGGTAATTCATTTTAAGGTTATTTATTTACTAGACAAACAAAATAAAAAAAAAATATTAAAATTTAGTTTCTAAATAGTTTCAATATTATAAATCATGTTTAATGAAATCGGTCGCCGAATTGAATGTTACATTATCGAAAGTAATTTACAAACACAGAGGCTTTCGTGATTTCAAAAGTATAGCAGTCTAGCTATATATATATATAATTATTTATATATTGATTAAAGAATTACAAAATCGACAGTTTTTGGCGATTTATATGAATCGTTTACTTGTTTAATGATATAGAGTAATTCAAACCGCTTAAATTTTTAATAAATTTTTTTTTATACTTTTTAGATAATATTTGATAATTCTGATCATAGATTTAGAAAGTTTAATCTCTATTTTTATAAGATTATTTTTTTTTATCATTTATTTTTCGGCTCTTCAATGGATTTGATAATAATTTTTAAAAATTATAAAATCTAATTTCTTAATACTTTTAATAATGTAGATCAATATTTACTATGCCAATTATCAATTTGGAATCTAGATTATCCACTTCAAGAGTATAGTATATTACACCCTGCGTATATGATTTATCCTTCACTTCTCCTTATACAGATAGCATTTTTTTTTAACTAAAAATGCATAAATTTCTTTTATACATAATTAAGATTATGTATAAGTAGAGGAGACTTTTAATGCTAAAAATCTAAAAGAAATATATAAAGTCTTAAATTAGTAGAGTGAATGATTTATTCCTCAATTTTCAGTATACACGTATTTTAACTAAAATATATAGATTTTTTTTATTTTTTTATTTTTTTTATTTTTTATTTTTTTTTATACATAATTAAGGTTACAGTATAAATAGAGGAGACAATCCGTTTTTTTTTTTTTATTATTATTAATTAAATTTCTTCTAACACTATTTATCTTTGTCCCATGGCTCCAGGAGCGGATTAAAAATAAATAATTTTCAAGAAAAAAATGATTGATATTAATCAACCTCATTTAAGAAAAAACTCAAGATAAGGAAGACCAGTTATAGATAGAAGAGCAGCACTATTTTTATTGCTTCACTGAACAGAACAGAGCATTAAGACAGACAGAGTAAAGAGAGTTCGCTTCGCTAGTCAAACCCAAAAAATTACATAAAAATGATACAAATTATGTGGTTAAAGGAGGAAATGACTTATATTATATTAAAAAGTAACCAGATTATATTATACTTAAAAAAATGATAAAAATTAGAATAAAAATGGTAATGATACAAATTATGTGGTTAAAGGAGGAAATGACTTATATTATATTAAAAAGTAACCAGATTAGAAATGACTTATATTATATTAAAAAGTAACCAGATTATATTATAATTAAAAAATGATAAAAATTAGAATAAAAATGCGACCACAGTGGGAGTCGAACCCACGACCTTCTGATCCGAAGTCAGACGCGCTAATCCACTGCGCTATGCGGTCAACTTGTTTAATGTTGGTAAATTTTAATTAAATTTTAAACATATTCGTTGATGCCGGCTAGTTAGGGTATGTCGTCACCGAAATTATAAGCTCGTGCTTCGAGCGCGGATTCGTCACTTTTACTTGTTTCGTCGCCGACTTTGGAAAGGGGAGACGCTTTTACATATTCGGCATTTCGCGGAATTTGGTAAATAATAACGAACTTGCGAAACTGACTTCTAATGGGTTTGTGTCACTAAGCCTCCAGCACTCGGGAAATAGTCTGGGGAATTCAGAGGAGAGTTGATGCTTCGAAATCATCCCCAGACCCCTCGTACTCTAGCCCAAGGAAGATCAAAAGTCACAAATGCATAAATGCAAGATTCCTTCAACCCTTGTTCACACTCAACCCCAGCCTCTGGGATCTTCACAGGAGATGTAAAATGCACCCAGAACCTTATAGATTAATCCACTAAATTTTTGGTACACAAAATATATAGATTCTTTAAGAAAATATTGTTTTTTCGACACCTTTCACGCAATTCGAGAAAATACGCTTGACGAATTACGAAACAGACTTCCCCACGACGTCCGGCTCGTCGAGACCTGTCAAGTAGCATGTTTGTTTACTTGATTTGGCGCTCATATAAAATCTCGGGCCATAAAGTTCGGTAAAGTGCGGTATATTGCACGCACACCGATGCACCCGGGTCGCCAAACGCGAAATCCGTCAGTGCCGTTGCGCTCAGAACGTCGAAATTAGTTAGGTTTGACTACTCATATCCCTATGTTAGGGTTCCAGACGGCGAAACGGCCGTTAGCGATCAAAGGGGATTAAAAATAGGGGTTTACTATTCACTTTAAGTTGTGGGGCCCGCCCGCTTCTTTACTGATTTCAGGAAAATCCGACCGTCAGATCGTCGACATATGTATATCAACTTTTTATGTTTCGACTAGACGATCGCAATGGTGATATCGGATTTTCGAGATCAGGCTCCGATCAAAAGTCGATATTTTTAGGGCCACAAATGCACTACTAATTTTCCATTTTTGCCATTTAAATAATTCAGAAAATTATTTAAGCTTAGATTTTGGATTTTAAAAATTACGTTTACTACAGTAGGTTAGCTAGGACAACATTAACTAGAATGAGCCTGCCTTCCCTGGAGAGTAGTTTAGCCTGCCATCCATCAATCATATTTTGAATTTTGCCGATGAGTCCTCTCCAGTCCTCCTTTTTCAGCAACCTATCGGATAGGAACAGGCCAAGATATCTTACTAGGAAGACCCCCACTTTACACTCCAGGATACTCGCTAGACTAGTCGCCTTAGCCTCGTTGCTGCCAGTGTATAAAAGTTCAATTTTATCCATATTAACTCTTAGTCCAGAGGCCCACTCGAATAAGAGCCATAAGAACTTGAGATTTCTCAGGTACTTCTTTCTCGCTGCACAGAAAAAAAATGTATCGTCGGCGTATTGAATAAGAGCTATCTTGCACTTCTCAGTGGGGCCTATTCCTAAAATCAGCTCGTTCCGTACCGTTTCGTCCGTCATACGTGCCAAGCACTCAGCTACCATAAAAAACAAGTAAGGAGAGAGGGTCCCCTTATCTCACCCCTCGCTTACTCATGAACCACTTAGTCGGTTCCCCGTTAACAAGAACTGCAACTTTGGCGTTTTCAACACACAACATTATCCATTCACACCATTTAGGGTCGAAACCCAACCAGTCCATAACTCTATGCAGGAAGGCCCAATTAACTCTATCATACACCTTTTTGAAGTCCACTTTGACTCCTACACCCTCGACCTTGGTCTTGCTGCCCTACCTAAATAATTCACAAGCTATCGCGAAAGTATTTGAGATATTCCTCTCTTTTAGAAATGCGGATTGAGTATGTGCGATCAGATTGTCCAGAACTGGTGTCAGTATGTTGGTCAGGAACTTACAAATAATCTTCTGTATCCTGTTTAATAGGCTAATTGGTCGAAAGTCGTTTGCTTTCGTTGGACCTTCTTTTTTGGGTACGAGATAGATATAAGAGTAATCGATGGGGCCTGTCGAACAACCGCCCACATATAACTCTTGGAATATTCTCCAAATATCACCCTTTAGAGTTTTCCAAAAAGTTTGGTAGAAGCTTAGAGGGAATCCATCGGGCCGTGGCGCTCTGTTCCTTCCGAATTGGAAAGTCGCTCTCATAACCTCCTCCAAGGTAAAGGGGGCTATCAGTCCCTGCCGGTCCGTCGCTGATAGGCTCCTGGTCCGAAAGAGATTCCTCCAGTCTCCAAAGCTAAACTGTCCATCGTCCCTGGGAGAGAAAAGCTCTTTAAATTTGCGATAGAAATAACTCTTCTTCTCTCCATCCGTCCCGTACACTCGTCCATCATCTTCCATTGTGCCTATCACATTAGATTTTTCTCCTCCCATTAGCACAGGCATGGAAGAATTTAGTATTTTCATCTCCTTCCCTCAACCACCTTTGTTTCACTTGGGTTTTCCAAAGCAGCTCCTTATCGTCCAGCATCCTAATAAGGTTGGCTTTTAGGTCCTCCATCTTTGTAAATAACTCCGCTGAAAGCGCTTGCTGCTCCTCCATCTCGTCTAAGCTCATGATTTCCGACATGAGCTCCTTCTTAGCCGCTCTAATACTATAAAAGTGTGAGGCACACCATTGCTTAATCAGGATGCGGCAGTGCCTTAACTTAGCCGTGAAAGTTAGGATCCCCGAGCTTCTATCCTCAACCTTTCTCCACCAAACTAGGATCTTCGACTTAAGGTCCTCGCTCTTTAGCCACACCTCTTCAAGTCTAAACAACTTGGTCTTGATCTTTTGCTTCCTCTCCGTGGACAGCAAGATGGGGCAGTGATCCGAAGTTGCTCTAGGGAGGGCCTTGACCTTCAACAGCGGAAAGGCCGAGTCCCACTCTGTCGATATAAGGAACCAATCCAGTCTCGCCAAAGTGGGGTTCCGCTGTAAGTTAGACTAAGTGAAGCGCAAGTTTTTCATCAGCAAGTCGATAAGTGCTAAATCTGAGAACAACTTGTTGAACATAGTAGTTGCTCTATTGCTCTACCTCTTCCCTACCCGTTCGTCCTAGGATCTGGTGAAGTTGAAATCACCACATACTACCCAGTTGCCCCCACAACAGCCCTTAAGGTTCGCTAACTCCACACAAAAAAGGTCTTTCCCGTCCTACGCAGGAGAACCATAAACGTTTGTGTCACGCCCCGGGTGTAAACCAGAACCCGGGCCCGCCAACAGATCCGCCGTGCACACAGAATTTTCTATGTACACGAAGCGCTGGTAACCTGCTCAGATATAAGAAATACAATAAAAGAGCGATAAAAACAGAGCTGAACTAAAATCTAATACATCTCAGACTGAAGCTGGAAATAAAATACAATACATCTGTAAAAATGATACATCAGTCTCTCCCAACTCACCAAAATAAATACAACCTGCTGGCAAAAGCCAGTCCCAAATGTAAAAGTACAACCGTCTGAGGAAACATAGGTACAACAACAGTCCAGCTAACCCGCTCATCCTGCCTCGAGATCTATCTACTCAGTCGTCATCTCTCCTCGACCCGCCGCTGAAAACCCAGCAGCACCCGCAGAAGACACTGCAAAACAAGGAAGAAGAAAAAGAAGAAGGAAGAATGGGGGTGAGAACTACTAGTAAACCAGTAGCCTCCCCTAGTGGGTAAAACCTCAACTCTGACACACCCACTAGGTCTACCAGAGGCAAAAGGGGAAAGAAGAGTGGTAAGAAATGAAACTGCTGAAAAAGGGAAATCTACCACTACTATGCCTCAAAATACAGTCCTAGACTGGAATAACCGTATGCAACCATGACCAACCATCCCAGATGGACCCAATCTGTACCGCCCTCATCATCGGGCAAATAAGCCGCGCCGATGTGACAGCAAACCTCCTGCTGCCGTCCTCACCATCGGGCAATAACCGCGCCGATGTGATATCAACCCTGTCCATAACTGTCTGTCCCCGGCCTCCGGAGGGGAACTCGAGGGGAGCGACCCACTCGAGGAAAGCACTACCGGGCAATAACCGCGCCGGTAAAATAAGTATCAAAAGCAGGACTGGTTCACAACTATAAAGCCCCAGTGGAACACAACCCTCCACTAAAAGAAAACTGATTCCCAATCAGATGCAAAAATGAACATCCGGTCGATCGCCCAAAATCCGCGATCGCCGCAATACCCACAATCACAATCATGTCCCACATCCGACATCCGGTCAACCGCCTACTGTCCGCGGTAGCCGCTATAATCCCGCAACCCATAATCAAACACAACCTGTCACTAACCCTCAGGTCCTCGCTACACTATCCCAAACCCCTGCTCGAACCCGAGCAACCAGACTCAAAGGTCTAAATAAGAAGGAGAAACGAAATCAAACATGGTTTCTCCTATGTCAATTCCAGCATGATAGTGTAGCAGAAAAAGGTGGCCTATCTAGGTGTCCAAACAAGCATGCAAGTGTTCTCAAGGAAATAAAGGAAAAGGTGTTCAATAGTGGTTCCACATGTGTAACAATTAATAACTCCGCATAGATATAATCATCATGCTAAAACATTATCCAACCACACAAGTCTATAATCCATGTTCCATGATAAAGCATCACTATCCACCTATGCATGTCATAAAATCCTCAAATAGTACCAACCACTAACAGGATAATCATATAGTCCAAAATAAATAATCCAATCCACATGCAAGGTTAAACGCTAACATTCCATCCATACCAACATGTATAAGTCCCAACCACTATCAAATATCCACAATAGTAATTTCCGTATGAAGGGCTCACAATTTCATATTACTTTAAGCATGCATGTCCAAATAAAGGGATCACTCTAATATTCCTAGTGAGCATGTCAAAATAGAGGTAAACAACGACCACCCACCTGAAGTGCAACTGTCCAAATCCGTACTGCTGAAAATACCAAAAACTCCAAATCCTTGCTCCCACAATTTTAGCACACCCGTGATATTCCTGATACAATACAAAGCTCACTAATTACACTTAGGCTCCCAATTAATTCTCTTATAACCACATACAACCTCGGATTCGAAACTGTTAAATTATCACCTGCAGAAAGTGCCCAGAAAATTCCAAGAAAAATATCACAGCGATCCTTGCGTCGCTAGCTTCGCAACGGTACCTTGCACGCCCAAATCAGAGTTCGGTAAGTCAAGATAAAAATCCGGCAAGGTGGTAATCCAAACAATAAACTGTGGAAAAAGACTGCACACTGTACACTGAGAAAACAGTGATTTTCACCTCGAAATAAATCTCATAAAATTCCAATAAAAATACGAGCGCGTTCCTTGCGATCTGTAGATGAAAAAGTTGTATAAGCTCGTCTCCGTCAGACGCTCGTGCGCGAAGATATGGCCAAAATACTCCGATGCTGTCCTCATATTCCTCACAGAAAAAGGGGTCACATTAATGCCTCGGGATCCGTGCCAGGGAGTCAAAATCAGAATGCGCGATCAAAATCAAAGTTGAAGCCCTACCTGTTAGGAGTCCTTCGGCGCAAGAATCACAGAAGAAGGAGCTCGGAGTAGACCAGGGGAGCTAAAACACTGCTGCTGCGCCGAAGAAGAACACAGGAAATGCAACGTCGCGCCGCGCCGTAAAATCCAAAACCTCGAAATCCGTGTCGCCCGAAAATCTGAAACTTGGTAGGTGTAATCCTCACTTGAAGGAGAAGAAATCTCCTTCTCACCTCCCCTTCGAGCTGAGGTCTCGAAGGGGTCGAAAATCCCCCTTGAAGAGCCCTCGGGTTACCACTTAAAGGAAATCCAGAAAATCTTTTCAGAAAATACCCATCTTGTCCTCAAAAAAAATTCCCTGCGCCCGGTGCACGTGAGCCCGCCAATGGAGGCGCGCCACGTGGCCCCAACTACCGTGCACCGCCCGTACACCGCGCACCCCGCACGTCGCGTACGGCACCTGCTCCACCCATTGCGTGGACCGGGAGCACAACACCGCACCAATCACGTAACGCCACGTGTCCACCGACCGGTCCACCGTGCACCCGCAGAACTCCGTGGACCGCGCGCTGTGAGCCGCCCAACCACCATCCGCCACGTGGCACCGCCACGGTGCACGCTCGGGCCGCGTGGACCGGCCGCCTGCCCGCGCGCCCGCGCGCTGCCCGCGCCCTGCCCGCGCCGCGCGCCGCCGCTGTGCCGCCTGCCCGAGGCCGCGCCGCCGCCCGCCGGCGCTGCCCGCCGCCGCCGCCGGCCGCCGGCGATCGCCGGAGGTACTGTTCCGGCCGTGAACAGTACCCGAGCACCAAAAATACAAGTGGGTAGTCCGTTTTGACCGTTTTCGCGCGCTGAATCCAAATTCGCCGTCCGTTTTGCCAAATTCCAATCCTAAAATTTGCCGGAGGCTCCCGGAAAGGTATTTCAATCCGAATTTCACGCGGAGTCCAAATTTGATATCCGATTTGCGCGAAAACACTTCTAAACATCCGACGGGGTCTTCCGGTTATCCAAGTGATCCAATAAAGCTCGAGGTTCAACACTTGTATCTAATCATGCCCAACACCTCCCGAAACACAGAACAGGCTCCCCCGAAGTCACCGATGACCCTACCACAACTCTGCAGAGATCCAGGTCATCACAGTTTGTAACGTAGAACCACTCCTGACGCGATGTCAGAAACTTCACTACAATCGAAGGCCTTAGAGCTCCAATACGTTATTAGTCCCCCAAAAGTCCCGTTCGCCTCTAAGAAATGTCGCTTATATATAAAAGGACCTGCAAAACTCCGGAGAAAAGAACATGAGACATTCTGAACCTTAGTTTCTTGCAGACAAACCACGGCGTGCTGAAGATTGTTAATAATATGCCAAACTACATTGAGTTTCGAGGGGTTGTTAAGCCCTCTAACATTCCAATTGCAAATACTAAACATACTAACCAAAAAACACCTAGACCCAAAAGACCCTAGCAGGTTTCCACAGCAGCAAATCCACTAACCTCAAAAAGTCCTAACACGGACCCTACCCTCCACCGGCAGCCACCTAATACAAGCTACGAGCAAACTCCATAAAGGAGCTTGCTTCAGCATCGTCAAGCCGCACCCCGCACCGCAAGCTTTTCCCTTGGACCTTCTTAACGCTATGCCTGTCGGGGTTCCTTCAGCCGCTAGCCCCACGCCATCCCTCAACCGTTTTTTCCTGGCAATGGCTCTGTTCAAAATAAGAGTCGAGTCCTCCGTAGCGAGACATTGGCTTACGCGTGTTGTAAAGATGTGCCGCACCTGATCCGCTATCTAGTCCTCAACAGTTGCTCCCCCTCTCTCCCACACATCTTGATCTTCATCGCTTCCCCCCCCCCCCCCCCGCACACGAGGATGGTGCCACAGTTTACCTCAGCCTGTAAACCGGTTGCATGTCTACCTGAAATAGCAATTTCAGAAGCACCGCCCGCCCCAACACACTCCACCCCTAGGCTGTCCCACCCCTCAAGACCTGGGCCTGCAAATGTAGGCCCATCACTGCCCAACAAAAGAACGTCATTCTTCAGTGCACCATACAAGCCCAATTTAATACAGGAGCTCAGCTCCCAAAGACAGTACCAACCAACGCTACCAACTCCAATCTGTACCCCTGCAGAAAAGAAGTTCACCCATGTCACCACCTTGCACACCTTCCCAATTCCACCCCTAATAAATGCACACCTACCACCATCTTCATCAGTAGGCAACTCCCTGCACACCATTCCAAGTCCACACCTAATTAAGGCAAATCCATCTCCATCACCATCACTAGACCTACCCAAACAGGCCTTATTGTACTCCGGGCTGCCTAAAGCACAGGAAGGAGCTCCCCAGTTGATGAAACCACCATTCAAACTCCTCTGCTTGCTCCTACACTCCGCATCGTTGCCTAAACCATTTCCCAACTCGTCTCTGCTCCTGCTCGGCTCCGGAGAGGAGCACCCTACATGCCTCCCAACCCCCACCGCGATAGCAATCCTCATCACATGAGCCGCGCCGCAGCCACATCCCGCCTCGTACCGCATGCAGCTTCGGGCAGTTGCACTGCATGCCCGTCCAGCGCCGTTCGTACCTCCGCCCCGACCGGCCCACGAGGAGAGTGGAGGGCGACGGTCCAGTCCTAGGATACCCGAGCCGCACCGCCACTCCAACCGGGCCACAGCTTCCCCGAAGCAGAGCCCTGTCGAAGCGAAAGCCCTCCAGTCCGCGCCCCCGCTCTCGCCAAATCATGTGACTTCGCTGCTGCTCCCACCTCAGGGAGTTCATGCGGAGAAGACCATCCCCACCCTGAGGGTGTGTCCGGGTTAGCCTCGTAGTTCCCACAACAACACCGTCGCTGCCAAACCACCTTTCTGACGGCCCAAGCCCCTGGGGCTTGGTGGGCCGGCGGTGCCAGCACTATAGATGCAGAATTCTGGTACATGAAGCGAGCCCTGCGCCACTAACCCTCTCCTCACAACTCCGAATGGCCAAAATTTTTGACCGATGATCTTGGTCCGCCTCTTCTTCGAGTCCTCCCCCCTCTCCGACCCCTCATCCCTCACGGACTCCTTCGAGATTAGCAGGTGCCCGTTCCTCGTCCCCTTACCCATGCCCGAGGCCATTGCCAAGGCCATTCTGTGGCGGCCTTCGAGGGTCGTTGCCTCGCCCATCTTGAACCCTCTCCCAACTCTCCAAGTTGACTTGAACCATAAACATTTCCTCCCCCAGAACGATAAAGAGTTGGTGAGGGATCTCCCTAATTGCATCAACGGCAATCCAGTACCGGTACGCTTTGAGATCCCTCATCTCTTTACTCAGATCGCCCGCTCTAATAAAGCACCCGAACCCACTTACCATCGATGCCACTCTGGCAGCGGTCCAACATTCGAACGGGAGGTTCCTCAGTTGGATCCAAGTAGTAAATGCCACTTTGTGCGGTCGTGCGTTCCAGTAGGGCCCCCAGGGAAAGCACCGAATCCATATATTATCAAGCGTAAAAATTTTTCTTCTAATCAACACCTCCGTCGAGACCAATCCCGGGAGAAGGATCACAAAGTCTCGCTCCCGGTAGCGCGCCATGAAGAAGTCGTGGAATAACCCATGAACCGGCGGGCCAGGGCATCCGCGATGGTTTGTTGTGGTACTAGCCCCAGATCATTAGGCTGCACAACATCTGTGAGGAGGGCATTGCGCCGAAGTTCCGTCCTTCTGAGGAACTCCTTCGTGTAAGGCACAAACGCCTTCAAGTTCGGGATCCTACCACGAAGCTGGTGAGCTCGATTCATGGTCCTTCCTCCTCTCAAAGTGACCTTCTTGCACTCTGTCGCTCGGTGCCCCGTGCCCAAGCACACAAGACACCTTACAGGGTTCCTACAGTCGGAGACACGGTGGTCCGACGCAAGGCACCTGAAACACTTCCCCGCCCTACTCCTCTTCGCAGCAGGACAGCTCTTCTTCTTCTTGAGATGGAGTTGGAAATGGTTTGGGTACCCCAGCTACTTACTCGCAGCCTCTTTCTAAGACCCCCTGTCGGGATAAAAAGGATACTGTAGCTCCAACTTAGTAGGTGAGTTCCCCACCTTCCCTGCCTTGAATGCTATGTCCTTCGCTATTTCGAGTTCGTGCTTAACATTAACTCCTCTCCCACCAATCCTACAAGTAACACCACCTGGGAGAGGAGCCATATCACCTTGGAAGATCTTAACCTCACATAAATTTCTACCCACGTCATCACCCCACGCTACACATTTTAATGCCCTCTTTCCTCTGCGGTCATTCTCTCGAGCTTCCCCAGAGGATCCGTGAAGCAGGCCTCCGAGATCCCTATACTGAACCAGCTTAGATCGCAGCAGAGAATCGAGGGTTGCTCCTCTAGAAGACGAAGATGCAGAGGGTGGCTTACTCATGGAGGCCTCAATAATATTACTTGGTCTAGCTAAAACTGTTGACAATTGGTTGTCACGATGACAGCATTCATTAGATTTACGAATAATATGTTGAAATAACAAATTTGGCATAAGCTAGTTATGATATATCGACGCTAGTTCTCAAATTTTCAATTGAGTTTTACTCTTAAAACTCTTGTTTCAAATAATTTTTGAATTTAAATTCAATTTCAAAAGTTTAAAACTCTTATATAATAAATTAGAGTTAAAATTAGTGTTTAAAATTTTTAATGTGAATGTCTAATTTTTATTAAATTAATTAAGTTTATTATTATTATTATTATGTAGGGAGGAAAGGACGAGTGTGCTCTTCACCTCTACAATGCATACACCATCTCTCTCTCTCTCTCTCTCTCTCTCTCTCTCTCTCACTCTCACTCTCACTCTCTCTCTCTCTCTTCGGGTTAAAATGTATACACACCTCCTAAATTTTAACCTCTTTTGAAATTGACTCCTTGAACTTTTTTTATTTGATTTGCATTCTCTCTATTTATTAACTGTTTGATTTAATTCTTCCAATCGAGCGTTTGACACGTAACACTAACCAAAAATTGCGGAGGGACTCCGTTATTTTCTCATAATTTTGAAGATTTTATTAAAATCAAACAAATGCACATGATCATCTTTTTAACTAAAGCAGACGCAATTTTTGATCATGTGAATCTCTCGTGGACGTATTTTTGATTCTAACAAAATCACTAAAATTACTTAGACTCCGTTTGGTTGGAGAATAAAGGTTTTCCCTAAATTAAAAAAAAAATAAAAAAAATTATTATTTCTTTCTTAATGAGCTAATCAAAAAAGAAGAAAATGGTTATTTCTCTTTTAACGAACTATTCCGACCCGTTAAGAAGAGAAGAATAATTTCTCCCCGGGTGTTGTTTCCATAGGTATCGTTTGGTTCGGGGATTAGTGAGAATTAGTAGTACCAGGTATAAGTATAAAGTACGGAACTAGGGTAAAAAAGCATTTGGGATGGTTCTAGGGATAAGAGATTTTGTATTTGGTATGATAATGAGGAATAAGAGGAATAAAGAGGTTAAGTTGGGTAAATTACTTTTTTACCCTCAAGATTTAATATGTGATAATTAATGAATTAAAGCTTTTAAAAAATTAAGATAAAATCAAAATCATAATCAAATTATATTTTTTTAAAATAATATTTAATTTAATATTTTTTTTCTCAAATTAAATTTAAAATTTTAAATATAAAATTTCAACATTTAAATTTTAAAATTTAAAATTTTATAATATTAATTTTAAATTATAAATTTGTGATGATGAGTGTATTGGGAAGAAGAGAGAGAGGGGAGAGAGAGAGGGATTTGTGATGATTAGAGTGTATTGGAAAGAGAGAAAGGAGGGGAGAAGGGGTAGTTTGGTAAAAAAAAAAATTTATAAAATAATAGGTAAGAACTGTTGTTCCAGCTTATTCTGTTTGTACTGGAACTACTGTACCTAATAGTTCACCCTTTGTTCAATAGTGTTTGGGTACAAAGGGGGATATCCCCTTTGTACCCAAACCAAACAATACCATACGGAACAATCTTGTTCCTTTTTTTTTAATTTTTTTTTTTTTTTTTTAATTTAAATTAAAATTTCAAAATTTTAAATCTTATAAAATGTTGAATTTAAGTTTTTTTTTATTTTATAAATTTTAAAATTTTTAACTTTAATTTTTTATAAATCTAAAAATTTAAAATTCTAAAATTTATAAAAGTTTTTTATATACAAATTTTTAAATTTTTAATTTTTTTATAGAAATTTTGTAATTTATACAAATTTAAAAATTAAAATTTTTGCATCTTCTTTTGCATATTTTTCGAGACAATTAAAATTAAAATAAAGAGAAATTTTAAATTTTATAACTTTTTAATTTTTTTATATTTAATTTTTAATAAACTTATAAATTTATAAAATTTTAAAATATATTAATTTTAAAATTTTAAAATTTATGCAAAATTTTAAATTTTTAACTTTAATTTTTAATAAATTAAAAAATTTAAACGCTAAAATTTAAACATTAATTTATACAAATATTAATTATTAATTAATTAATATTTTATATTAATTAATTAAATAAAATATTATTATTTTAAAATTATAATTATCTTTATTTTTACTATTCAAATTTAACTATTCAAATACAAAATTGATCTTATTCTTTGTTTATTTTTAAATGTATATTTATATGTAAAAAAATTTATACTTTTTTAATTTATCCTCTAATGAAAGGGACCTGATAGAACAAGCTAAATCAAAAGATTAGATTAGTAAGTAGATTTAATGATGTAAATTAAATAAAAAAAAATTAGAGGTCCCATTTCAAATTAAACTCCTTCTCTTCTCCTTCCTCTCTCTCTCTCTCTCTCACTCACACACACCTCTCTTTTTCTCCGTTTCTTCTTCTTTAATTAATGGGCCCGGCTGCGCGAAAAACGGTTGTTCGGTTGCTAAATTTATTTGCATCATGAATGAAACAGCAACATACTGACTTTATCTCAAAAAAAAAAAAAAAAAAAAAAAAAAAAGAAATATATTTTTTTGAGATGATTCAGGTGGGTCCCGGGGGGCATCGTTGGAACCCCAAAGTGGGATTTTTAACCTGGATACAAATTTGATACAAATTTAGAATTTAGCCTAAATTTCTATACTTAAACAATATTAGCACTTATTGATATTTGTTCAGATTTTTGTTATTTTTATTTTTATTTGTGTTTCTACTTGAATACAAGCGTGCTGCAGTGTATAATTTCTAATATAGAAAAAGTCTGGATTGGATAATTAATGGACCATGCATGCAATGTTCTTCTAACAGCTGGCCGTTCTTCGACCGGCCTTTATTAATTACCTCCAAACTCCCATGCAGTAAACCACCTTGCATGTTATTTGTTATAAAATATAATTGTATTACACTATATATATATATATATATATATATATATATATATATATATATATATATAAAATAAGAAATATTTATTTATTTTAGTAATAAAATATTTTAATTATTTATTATATTTTTATTAATTTTTTTAAATTTTATTAAAATAATTATTTATTAATTTATAAAAAAAAAAAAATTTTAAATTGTGTCATCAGCACAAAAATTATATAGATACACGATAAATATATTATGACAAGCTACCCAAAAGTGACATGTATAACGCATAGAGGTAGGTGGTATAGATTTGGGGACAGTGCCGGAGAAATTGTGTGTAGCATTTGATGTTACTAGTATAGAACCCGCGCTACGCTGCGAATAAATAGATTATGATTAATTTATAATAATATTTATACTAAAATAAAATTTAAAATATTTATATTTAAACGGTATTAAAGTTAACAATTATAAATATAATTCAATGGTAACGTCAATCATGAGTTATAAAATAATTTTTAACTCTTAATTGTTCATAATTTTTTTTTGAACAGATAAATAAACGATACTTTTATAAGTGACTTTAAATTTTTAGCATAATTAATTATGTAAGAAAAAATACAATATATATATATATATATATATATATATATATATATATATATATATATATATATATATATATATATATATATATATAGATAATTTTATTAATAAAAAATATTTTCTAAATTACATTATAAAAATATGCGTAGTAATCTATCCATTTTTTTTAATAAAAATATTTTATAGGAAACATTTTGAAGTATGCGTAGTAATCCACTTTTTATTTTTTTATTTTTTATTTATTTATTTTTTTTCGTGCTCTCTTGCTGATGCAAGAGGGAGAATGGGGTATTCTTTCCTACTCGCAAAGCAAGAGGGAGATGGGGTGTTCTTTCTTGCTCAGGAAGCAAGAGGGAGATAGGGGTGATAAGCAATGGCCTCGTCTTGGGCGGTGGCGGTGGTGGAGGCTTGAGGCAACGACGACGGCGATGGCTTGAGTCTTGGACGCCGGCTGCGACGTCTTAGGCGTGGCGGTGACCTAAAGTATAAATAACGCTGATAGCTTGAGGCTTGGGCGATGACGGTGATATCTTGGACAACGATCGCGGCGGGTTGTACACGACGGCGGCGGATACGATGGTAGCGAGGGCTTATCGACGAAAGGCACACTGCCATTATTCTTCTTCACTCTTTATTCATTTTTTTTTACTCTAATATTAAAAATTGCTTAATTTATACAAAATAATAATAATAATAATTCTAAGATGAAACTTTAAATTTGGTAGAAAAAATTACAGCTAACAGAGGACAAAGTCTAAAATATCCAAAAAAAAAAAAAATAGAAAGCAGTGTTGAAATCAAATAAACAAAACACTTAGCATGAAATATATTTGTCAATTTTAGTAAAAAATATTTTATTAGGTATATTTTTTTGCAAGCAAGTAGAAAAGAAAATTTTGCTCCTTGTTTTTTGGGTACACTTTATTATGATCCCAACTAACAAGGGAACTCCACTATTTTTTTTTTATTTTTTTTGGCCTCTCAAACCATTTTTGCTCTTTTCTTGCTCTCAAAGCAATGGAAGTGGTTTGGTTTGACCTTGGATTCAGCGTCGGCAGCGGTGGACATGGTGGAGGCGGTGGCTTGGGGCGATGACAGCGGTGGGCACGGTGGCAACTGCGAACCTAGTGGGAGCGGCAGCTTGGGCGGTAGGATCAGCAGCTTCGGAGGCGGACGTGGATGGTGGTGGCGACAACGATGGATACGATAGTAGTTTCAGCTTGAGCGTCAACCGCAGCGAATAAAAAAAAAAGAAAAATCACAATTCTTTTTATTTTTATTTTTATTTTTATTTTAGAACTGTTCCTTCCTCTTCTTCTTTCTTTAAGTTTTCTTAAGTTTGTGGGTGTGAGAGTACTTCTTTCCTTTTTTATAATGCATGATGAATGTGTTCTCAATCAATCTGAATAATACTTTCGTAATGCATTATTTTTGTTTTTTATAAGTTTTGGAGAGCCAAATATTTTGAGATATAATAATAATTGTGCGAGATTTTGTGAATAAAAAAAAATTTAAAACATCTCTTAGCTATAATATTGATTTTTATTTTTTATTTTTTTTTAAAAAAGAAATGAGAGAGAGGCGAACGGGAGATGAGGGGGGAGATGAGAAGCTGCCGTGTGGATTTTCAAAACTATCAAATTAATATATGTTATGATCTGATGTCCGTCAGCTAATTGGTTACTCAAGTTGTACAGTCAGATGCCGAAGTGTACTGTATATAGCACTGGTATGGAGATTTCATGTTGTAGTGTTGAGTTGATTGGTTGAATTGGTTGGTTTGCGTCTAGCGAAATATTACGTATTGAATATAGAGTAGGGTAGCAATATCCAGCTCACTGTTAGTGAATAATTTCAATTTGAAATGAGTTCAAGATGGATAAGATCATTTAATAAATAAATTATATATGTATTAAATTTTTAGATTAAATTTTTAGATTAAAATTTTAACGAGTCGGATACGATTCGGAATTAGCTTTTTCGTGTTCGACTCGATGTAAGGTAAATATATACAATGGAGCTAGAATATTATTGATAGTATAGAAATAATATTTACTATAAATTTTTTGATCATTGAATATTTAATTTGCATTTGGTTGGGATTGAAGCTAAAACTATTTATTCCAAACATAGATATAAGTTCAGAAAAAAGCATAAATAAAATTAATTTTAAATTTGAATAAAAATTAGATCGTTTTGAGA
Organism: Tillandsia fasciculata; assembly: GCA_029168755.2. NCBI lineage: Eukaryota > Viridiplantae > Streptophyta > Magnoliopsida > Poales > Bromeliaceae > Tillandsia > Tillandsia fasciculata. The sequence goes on from CM054950.1 coordinate 5,579,285, forward strand.
AATAAGAAAAAATAGTGTTTGGATAATTATATTGAAATAGTAAGAATAAGAATAATTAAAATTTTAAAATAATAATATTTTATCTACTTAATTAATATAAAATATTAATTAAATAAAAATTTAATTTATTTAATTAACTATTGCTATATAATCTTAAATATTAATTGATAAAATAATTAACAATAATTAGTATTATTAATAAATATTTTAATTAACTATAAATAATTTTATAAATTAATAAATTAATTAGTTAATTATTTAATAGTTAAATAATTAGTTAATTAAATAATTAGATTAGTCTAAATATTAAATTAATTAAATAGTTAATATAATAATTAAAATTATATTTATTTTAATTAAGTTTGTCTTCAGGTGGGAACAAACTTGTTTCAGAAAAAAAATAGAATAGTAGTTTTAATATTATACCAATTTATTCTAGAAAGACAACAACTGTTATTTTTATTCATAACCAAACATATTTAGAGAATAAAACTGTAACAAGTTTTGTTTCACAAGCAAACAAGGCAAGTTTAATAAACATTACTGGAATAGTAATAATCAAATGATGAAAAAGTTATTAATAAATATTATTCATATACTATTAATCCTATATTATATAGCTCAACTCTTTCTTTCTCTCTTTCTATATATATATATATATATATATATATATATATATATATATATATATATATATATATATATATATATATATAGTTGTGCTGGAATGCTATTGATAGCACCAGCCCAACTTTGCCACCCATTTTGTAGTCCTTGAATTGCATTGAGATTCGTGGAGACTCTTTAATGAAAAAAAGAGAAAAGAAAAAGTAAAAAGAAAAAGCAAAAAGTAAAAAGCTATTCTTTTTAATTAAAGAGTTTGCACAAATCTCAATGCGATCCAAGGGCTACAAAATGGATGGCAAAGTTGAGCTGGTGCAATCAATAGTATTCCAGCACAACTCTATATATATATATATATATATATATATATATATATATATATATATATATATATATATATATATATATATAGTTTGGCTACTATACTATTAATAGTACCAAATTATTGGTGCTATCAAGTTTTCTACTCTTAGATCAAGCCCTTTAATTATTTTCATTCGTTAGATTTTACTCTTTTCTCAACCACCTATTAAACTCAAAGGGCCCACTATTATCTCAATCATACATTTTTTAATTCAATGGTTAAAAATTTAATAATACTAATAATTTGATACTATTAATAATATTCCAGCCTAGCTATATATATAAAAGAGGAAAAGATTGGAAGAGGAAAAAATTGGAAAGTTATCTATTTATATAGAAAAAAATTAAACTTATCTGTAGGCTATAGTCATCTCTTTCACTTTGACTTTTCACTTAGAAAGAGCCGCTTGTCGTTCTCTATTTATATAGCAAAGAAACTTATCTGTAGGCTATAGTCATCTCTTTCACTTTGACTTTTCATTTAGAAAGAGCCGCTTGTCATTACGGTGCTTTTCTTATCTTATGAATATGTTTATCAACATTCTCTTTTTTTAGCGTAAAAATATTCATTCGTAGTGCGCGCGCGTGTATATATATATATATATATAGATTGTAGGATTTATATGTTTTTAAAAGTATAAATTTATTTATACTTGTGAATTTTTTAATATTGAATTTATATTGGGATTTGTGCTATTTGTAAAGTCAACTAAAAAAAGAGAAATATAAAATAAAAATCACAAATTTAATATAAAAAAAAATTCATAAATATAAATAAACTTGTACTTTTAAAAACATATAAGCTCTAAGCACTCCAGTTAATTATATATATATATATATATATATATATATATATATATATATATATATATATATATATATATATATATATAAAAGAGAAAGATAAAATAAAAATCACAAATTTAATATAAAAAAAAATTCATAAATATAAATAAACTTGTACTTTTAAAAACATATAAGCTCTAAGCACTCCAGTTAATTATATATATATATATATGAAAAAGGCTAAGTGTACACCCCCAACATCTTACACCCCACCCAAGGCTAAGTGTACACCCAAATGGAGTGTATATCTTACACTCCACCCATTCAAGGGTGGGGTGAATTTCAACGGTCACTTCGAAGTGACCGGTGAATTAGTCTCCACCCTTGGATGCGGTGGGATGTAAGATATACATCCCAAATGGGATGTATATGTAGCAAAGCTCTCTATATATATATACATATACATACATACTATATATTAATTGAGAGTTTCTTGAGAGAGCCACAAAGAGCCACGATGCCACTTAATATTTAAACCAATAGGAGCTTGTCACATGCCAATAAAAATTTTAGATTCATCTATTTCACTGTAAACCAACTTTAAAATGTTTCATTAAAGATAAATTTGTATCATACAATAAATTATTTAAATATTTTATATTACATACATATACATCTATACAATAACTATTTCTCAGTTTTGTTAGGGTGACGTGTCGTGCTGCCGTTGATTTGGCTGATGTGGCATCGTTTTATGCTTCGGGTGCTCCTGTGCTAGCTCCGAACCTCCTGTGCTTCGGGTGCTCCTATGCTAGCTCCGAACCTCCTGTGCGCCGAATCTCCTGTGCGCTTTAATGTCTCGGTTTCTCCGCCCCCCCCCCCCCCCCCCTCCTCGGTTCTCCCCCTCCCCTCCCCTCCCCCCCTCTCTCCTCTCTTCTCTCTCTCTCTCTCTCTCTCTCTCTCTCTCTCTCTCTCTCTCTCTGTGTTCCTGTTCTTCCTATTCCTGTTCTTCCTAACCTACCGTCGAACCTCCCCCGTCTCTCTCTCCCGCTCTCCGAAGGCATCGCCCCCGCCGCGTTACGCCGCCGATTTTCCCGATGCGGCGAAGCTCCTCCTCCGCCGCTTCTCGCAGGAGCTGCGCGCGAGGCAGATCCCGCTCGACCTCAAGGCGGAGCTGCTCCGCTTCTCCCGAAACCTTGGCCTTCGCCTCCGCCTCCGCGGCGGCGGCAGCGGCGAGGCGGCGGTGGAGGATGCCCTGGCGGCGCGCGCGGCGCGGTGGGAGCTGGCGCGGGCGCGGGGGCTGGATCGCCCGGGGGCGGCGCGCGGCCCGATCCGAGGGCTCCGGTTCATCAGCCGGAGCCGCGCCGACGCGTGGGGCGACGGGTTCCTCTCCCGCTCCGATTTCGCCCAATGTATGGGTACTTTTCTTATTAATTAGCCAACTCCCCCTTTTTAATTAATCTTCTAATTATTGATCACCCCCATGTATCGGTACTCACTCACTTTTTATTTATTTATTTTTTTTATTTTTATTTTTTTTTAAAAAAAACACCGGTCCAATCAAACGGCGGGAGCGGGCGATGCATGGCGGCGCGGCGGGAGCGGGCGATGGCAGCGCGGGCGCGGGCGCGGGGGCTGGATCGCCCGGCGGCGGCGCGCGGCGCGATCCGAGGGCTCCGGTTCATCAGCCGGAGCCGCGCCGACGCGTGGGGCGATGTCGAGGGAAGCTTCGAGAAGCTCGCGCGCAACGGGTTCCTCTCCCGCTCCGATTTCGCCCAATGCATGGGTGCTTTTCTTATTAATTAGCCAACTTCCCCTTTTTAATTAATCTTCTAATTATTGATCACCCCCATGCATCGGTACTCACTCACTTTTTATTTATTTATTTTTTTTTTAAAAAAATACCGGTCCAATCAAATGCAGCTCCATTTGGGATTAATTTTTTTTTTTTTTTAATATTTTTGATTAAACTGATGAATCAGAATATCTGCAGCACCCCGCCATTCTGCCACCGCTCCACCGCCTCCAGCAGCGACAGGTCGACGTCCCCTTCTCCGCCCTCCTCCTCCTCCCCCAACGACTCTTCCCGCTGCCGATCGTCCATGTCGCCGCCGACGAACCAGAAGCCCTAACCCTAACCCAGTAACGTAATTATAATTATACTACAAGGAAAAGGACTTTTGGTGGCGACAATTTTGTGGCGACAATTATTGTCGCCACTAATTGTAAAGCTATAGTGGCGACATTTAATTGTCGCCACCAATAAATAAGATACAGTGGCGACATATATTTGTCGCCACAAATAATTAATAAATAGCGGCGACTTTAAAATGTCGTCACTAATACTTAGTAATTAGTGGCGACTTTTGTCGCCGGGAAAAGATAAAGATATAGTAGCGACTTATGTCGCCACCAATAAAGAAGATACAGTGGCGACATTTTCGCGTCGCCACCAATAAATAAGTAATAGCGGCGACATTAAAATATCGCCACCAATACTTATTATTGGTGGCGACATTTTTGTCGCCACCAATATTATTTATTTCCCACCAAAATTTCCCTCCTTTTTTTTTTTCCACCAACTAAAACCCTCTTTCTTTTTTTTTTTTTTTTTTTTTTTTTTTTTTTTTTTTTTTTTTTTTTTTTTTTTTTTTTCTTGAAGATGCGGGGCGCCCCCTTACATCGATCACCCTCACACCCTCCAATAATTAAGAAATAGCGGCGATTTTAGAAAGTCGTCACTAATACTTAGTAATTAGTGGCGACTTTTGTCGCCGGAAAAAGATAAAGATATAGTGGCGACTTTTGTCGCCACCAATAAAGAAAATACAGTGGCGACATTTTCGCATCGCCACCAATAAATAAGTAATAACGGCGACATTAAAATATCGCCACCAATACTTATTATTGGTGGCAACACTTTTGTCGCCACCAATATTATTTATTTCCCACCAAAATTTCCCTTTTTTTTTTCCACCAACTAAAACCCTCACACCCAGACCCCATTAACTCACCCCCCATTAAGCTCTCTCTCTCTCTCTCTCTCTCTCTCGATCTCCTTCCCAATCGCCCCGCCGTCGCTCCTCAGTCGACCGTCGCCCGCCGCCCCGCCGACATGCCGATCGCCGCGCCGTCGACCCTCGCCCGTCGCCCGTCGCCCATCGCACGTAAGCTCCTCAGTCGATTTCTCTCGCCCGTCGACCGTCGCTCGTCGCCCGTCGCCGTGCCGTCGACCCTCGCCCGTCGCCCGTCGCCCGTCGCCCGTCGCCAATCGCACGTAAGCTCCTCAGTCGATTAGGGTTAAATAGCAGGGGTCAGTTTATTTTTTTTTTCTTGAATCCCAACTTGAAACTTGGATTAGGGTTTAGTTTCTGTGGATACTCACACGACGCAGGGTAAGAGTCGCCATATCTCGATCGTTACCAATGGCGATCGCGCCGTGTTCTTTCTCTAAGATCGCCCTCGGTGGATCCGAAACTAGTGGTGCGCATCAAATCCCCATCGATTTCGATGCTGGATTTTGCCCTATTCGAAATCCTTCTCTTTCTTGGTTGAATCGTGGCTAATTTTGTGGTATTTGATGTTATTTTTGACACTAATACTTCTCCGTCGATTTAATCTACGCGTTTCTTTTTCTCTCTCTTTTTTTAAAAAAAAAAAAAAAAAATCCTTTTGGTTCCGATTCTTTATATAATTTTCTCTGTAATGCATGTTGTCATTTTTACTCTTTCATGGGAATCTTTAGAGGAATCGAGAAAAATAATGCGGATAATTTGGTGAAGAGTTTTGGTTATACTTTTATGGTGTTTTCTTCATTAATTAAACTAGCAGAGAAAAAAAAAAGGAAGAAATTTTGACATTTTATTTCGTGAATTGTAAGAATTTATATCAGTATAAAGCAAGAAGTGTTCAATAATCCTGGTAATATCAATTTGATTTTACCAAAATCCCAAATTGTAATGACATGCAGGTTTGCATTTTTATGAAGGACAGAAAACAAATCTATACCAGGCAAAGCAAATCCAGCTTTTGATTGCCAAAAGAAAAACAAAAGAAGAGCATTAGATCTTTCATAGTCTAGCTAAGCATCCCCTGACCTGACATATTGTTCTTTTCTTGAAGGGCTGCCCCGCCATTCGAATAACGCATGCTGTCGGAAGAAATCCTACTTCTGTAAAGAGGTACACAAGCTGCGCTGTTAGTGTTTTGTTGTATTTCAAAGGTTGATGATAATTGCATCTTGTTAGGTGGGAGCAAGAGCAAGTGGGTTTTGTGATAGGCTGGTCATCAAACATTTATTTTGTGATAGGCTGGTCATCTAAGTTGCTTTGTGAAGTTTGAGGCTTCAATTATTTGTGTAGAGCATAAACTATCAAGACTATGAAAGCTGCACCATGAAATTTAGATACCAATTATTTTGGAATAATTTACTTTGCTTGTTGACTGGGCTTATCTGCCTTTGTGCTGTGATTCTGTTAAGCTATATTTTAGAGATAAATACTCGTAGGATTTTCAGTTTTTGCATACTATCTAGTTGAAGTGCATGTGAGATGTTTTGCGAGTTTGTAATCATATATATACTGCCTGAAGTTAAACCATTTATTTTGCTAATTGAAACTGCAAATTATTTTTTTCCCCCTCTTTTTGACTCCTAAATTTTATCTCATGATTGTATACGCTCTACTATGATTTTCTATTTACTCGTTGAATTTTAAATGGTTTATTTTAACAACTTGCAGTTCCGACAGGATATTTTGTATAATGTTTGATTGTATTAAAGTGTTGTCTGTTGGTACTTTGATGCTTTAGAGTTTATAAAATGTAGCAGCTTAGCAAATTGATTGATTGGAGAATTATTTTTTATTCTGTTACAGAGAGGAAACTAGAAGTCACTTGCACTTAAAACATTGTGCTAGGAGTATGCAAAGTATTCACTAACCACTTACCCTTCTGAGTAGTTTTCATGTCTCCCACCTACCACATAATACTTCTATGCTGTTCTCTTTTAGAGCCACCTGCGCCTTTACTTTTGCTTGTTGATCTCATTTTGAAGCTATATAGTGTAGTTGTAATTTTCTATATTCTTGTTTATTCAACTTAATTGTGCTTTTTCCCTTATTTTTTCTTTTCTTGTTATAGGTGGGAAGCGCATTGTTCCTGTCGGTCTTGGAGATGATGATCAGTGCATTGAGGATGACTTCACTGCGTGGTATATGAACTATTTCATGCTGGTTAAAATTTTGACATGACTAAATATATTTGAAGGTCTTTGTGTGGCCTTTTTTTAAATAAATTTTTGCCTAGCTATACCAATATTTTTATTTTCAGGAAAGAGCTTCTATGGCCAGAATTAGATCAGTTGCTCCAAGATGAAGATGCTGTTTCAGGGGCATCGACTCCTTATACTGCTGCTATCCCTGAATACCGGGTCGTATTTATCAACAGTCAAGATGCTACCTACTTGGAAAAGAGTTGGAGTCTTGCAAATGGTCATGCTGTTCATGACATCCAACACAACAGTCAAGATGCTACCTACTTGGAAAAGAGTTGGAGTCTTGCAAATGGTCATGCTGTTCATGACATCCAACATCCATGCAGGTAGGAGGATGTTTTGCTGTTAAAGTTTGATTAGATAAATGTATATGTACCCCTGCGAAATGTTGTATTTACTTATATAACCTTGAAAATTTTGAAGTTTAATATATTCACTTAAAATTTGATTTCTTATATGTATACTCTTATATTTACAAATTGCCCTTTCTTAGAAGACTTTTTTATGCAAATGAAGGAAAATTTTCTTGCTGATGACGATTTGACATTTTAGTGGTGTAGTAAGCTAACACTATTTTGTACCTCCCAGGGCTAACGTGGCTGTTCAACGGGAGCTTCATACCCGTTCTTCTGATCGGTCCTGCATTCAACGGGAGTTTGACATTGCTGGCACCGGTCTTACGTAAGTCTTTCTGTTATTTACATGTCATGATTTCATATTATTGGCCATCATTTGTTCCAATTAAGACATTAGCTTAGTTATCCCTTTTGTTCTACATATGCTTTTGTCATTCTGGTTTGTTTTCTAGGCTGCTCTTGGTGGGGCTGTTGGCAATCTGCAAAAAGTTCGGGCATTTCTTCGGGTCTGTTGGTTACAACCTTGTTATATCTTTCATTTTCATGATTTTGCATTATTCTTATATGCTCTATTCTGAAGGTTCAACTTTGTTAGCAATACATTTTTCTATTTGTAATATGGTGATTTTATAGGTCCGTCTACGGGATCATGGTGTTTTAGATTTTGATGCGACTGATGCACGTAGGCAGCCTCCAGTTGACACAACTTGGCAACAGGTTTTGGCCTTTCTTTCTATCTTTCCATGGTTTTGATCTAGTGTGAACATGCAATTAAGCTTGATTATACTAAAATTCAAATACGTCGAAGATGATAAAGTTAGATATTGATCTATCATCTGTGGATGTACGTTGAATTGCATGATTTATCTGTAAATAAATTACTGTAAAATTTTAGCACAATGGATGACAATCTCATTTGTTTTTTTAACATCCTACTCACTGCTTCCTATGTTCTTTCATACTCTTGAGTTCTTTAATTGTGCTGGATTCTTACTCCCACACCTACTTTTGGTAATGATGAATTTCTCCAGGGTAACATTTCATAGGTTTATACAATGATGCTGTTGGTATCAGTTATCATGTATCAAACGTATCAGATGGTACTATTTTTACAACTGGAATTGCTTTTATAGGATTAGATATGCTTAATTTAGTTTGCTTTCCTCTATATTATTCTTTTTTGTGTGTCTAAACATACGAGATGTCCTCTGGCATCTTGCATTATTAATTTGTGTTAGCTTCGTTTGGAGTTTGAGTGAAAATCATGCCCAACAAATTGCTTTTTGCGTCCTAATGTGGTACTTGTATCTTACCCATGATTTTTTACTTTTCTTTTCTCCTTGCTTGTCTCTCTTTAATATTGACGCAACTTGAGGTCCTCTTTTAACTGGCCAGACTTAGTTGATTATGCATGACTTTGTTGGTCATGTTTGTGAATGGAGGACTGTCTTTTCAGAAGATACAAACTTTTTAATGTTCGGTTAGCAGACTAAGTTTGTCTTCGTAGTTGACAATTTAATGCTAATTCTTTTGAGCTTATCTTTTTTTGTTTTGTTATAGCTTCCTCCAAGAACTATATGTATACGACCCTCCATGATTAAAGTTGAGCCGGACCCAAGCATTTCGTATATTCAAACGTGCAACTCTCTAGAAGTAGTTACAACGAGGTATCTTTTATTTGTTCTGTGGTAGCTAGTGGTTTGAATTGTCTTCGCTACCCAATTGAAATGCTTCTCACATTTTGCTCTCGACCTCTAATATTTGCAGTATTTTGATAAGTTGGGAATCACTTTTGCTTCTAGGAGAATCTTGTAATAATATCAATCACCGAAGCTCGGAAGAATGCAAAATCAAGTACACCATAAACCAGGTAGTAAACTTCCAAGCGAAAAGCAAGACTTGCCAGTTGATTGTAGAGAGCTTTAAGTGGATCAACAAGCTTAAGTTTAGATGTTTCAAAGATTCCGCGACGGTTAGTTCATGTATAAAGATGTGAACATTTTGGAGATGCTTCCACTTCTACTTAATGTTGTGATTGGTTTGTAAACATATAGGCTAATTTTGTTTGGACTGATCCGCAGATTGAGAGCTTGATTTGAGTAAGTTGTTCATTTAATCTTTCATCAAGGAACAACTCCGTTTCCATATTGTTTTGCTCAATTATTTATTGATACTGAATTAGTCAATTAATTGGTTGCAATACTTTGGCATTTGGTAAAGGATGAAGTTTAGGTTCATTCAAAAATTTAGTCGCGACAATTTGTCGTCGCTGCTCGCCAAATCATTTCGCAAGATGTGGCGACAGTTGCCGCCACCCCTTTTTCTTACATTTGGTGGCGACAGTTGCCGCCACCTTTTATCTAGACACCGTTTTTCCAGACATTTCGTGGCGATTGTTGTCGCTGCCTTTTCTTCAGACATTTTGTGGCAACAGTTGTCGCCACCGTTTTTCCAGACATTTGGTGGCGACAAATGTCGCCACCGTTTCTTCATACATTTGGTGGCGACAATTGTCGCCACCTTTTCTGTCGCCGCTAAAGTTGTCGCCGCTATATACTTTCGGCGACATGCTTTGAGGTGGCGACATTTAGTCGCCGCCAAAATTATTTGGTGGCGACTTTTTGGCTTATGGTGGCGACTTTTGTCGCCACCAAATGTCATGATTGTAGTAGCTCGGAGCACTTTTAGCAATAAAAAAATTGCTGTGCAATCATATAAAATTTGTGTAATTTTAGAGGGTAATGCATGCATTGGTTTTTTCACAAACAAAATTTTTTTTTCATAGGCTCTTAATAATTTCAATTTTTATTTGATATTTTAGAAACAATTTATTTGTTCATCAGTTTAAAATAAAAATAATTTTACTATTTTATTTTTAAATTTTTTTAAATAAATAATCGTATAACATTGAGGCGAAATACAATATTATAAGCTAACAAATAATAATAATACCAAATAAAAAAACCTAAACCTGTCGAAACAGTCAGATTTTAATTTGTTTTTTATTTTTCCAGATAATATTTTTCGTAGGTAATTTTTTATGACCAATTTATATTATTTAGAATATTTTTATATTATTTTTTAAGTTGGAAAAATAATCCAAAAGTGTATGGAAGTTTAGGGTACCGTACATTTTCAAATATATATATATATATATATATATAATATTTTATTTATTTTAAAATAAAATAAATTTTATTATACATTTCAAATAAAGTGTTTATATGTATAACATTACTCATATTTGATTTTTTTTTTTTATTAATTTTTGTGAACAAGGGGGTGGCATCTGTTCGGTTGATCAAGCCATCACTGATATTTGGATGAACCCTCCATCGTACAACACCAAACACCGTTTGTATCCGGTAGGATTCTGACACGTGGACAGCAAGTGACACTTATTTATCCATGTTAATTTATTTTAATTTTTAACAATATATATATATATATATATATATATATATATATATATATATATATATATATAGGGTCGGCTACTATACTCTTATGAGTAAAATTATTTTGTATTCATAAGTTTTCATCTCTTAGATGAAAAAATGTACGGTTAGGATTATAGTAATTCCTAAAATTTATACATCTCTGATGCTTTTTTCTTTTTGTTGTTGGATCCTCTTTTTTGATCTGTTTTTGTATCATTTGTGATGCTTGATTGATGTTTAGGAAAAGTGAAAATGTTAGGTATAAATGCATTGAGAAACACTAAACTCTAGGGCTTTTCAAATTCAGATCCCCTCTAACTTTACCTTTTTTTATTGAGACCCCTTTAACTTTTAATATCTTTTGATTTGAATTGTTCTACTTGGTTAAATTTTGAATTTTGAGTAAATTTTAGCAAACATAACTATAGGCTCTTTTCACAGATAATAACAAGTTTCTGCTGGGAGAGTTGTACAGCCTCCTCCTCCTCCTCCTCCTCCGGCGGCAGCGGGATCTCTCCCCCACCATAAGCTCCTCAAAGCTCTCCTCCTCCTCCTCCGGCGGTGCACCGCGACCAGCGGCGGCGGGGAATGGCGACGACGTCGTTGGAGAAGATGAGTTTTTTTTTTTTTTTTTTTTTTTTTTTTTGCGACTTCCTGAGTACCAAGCAGTTTATTTATATATATAAAAAAAATTTAAAAGAATTATTAATTATATTTAAAAATATTCTCAACAATTTAATTTATTTTTGTGAAAAATAAATCTATTAATATATATGATTTCAATGCGTTTTTTTTTACTCAATAAATTGTTTTCTATTAAATTTGTAAATTAAAATTTGGACAATATAATATTGTAGTTAATTCTATTTTTTTTTGTTCTAAAATAAAGTATTAAATAATAAATTCTGTGAAAGTTTTAAAATTTTATAATGGTTGGATATTTATTATGGATTTGCTGTATAGACCACGGTGCACGGGCAGAAGTAGTAGTAGCAGTAGAAGAAGAAGAAAAGAGAATGAGAGAAGAGGAAGCCGAGAAAGCTGCGCGCGAGCAGCGGCAGCAGCTGGTGGTGGAGAGGATGAAGGAGGAGCAGCAGAGGAGGGAGGAGGCAGTCGAGAAGTGGAAGCAGCTCTACCTCGCCATTAAAGCCGAGCTTGATAATTTCATCCAGAGAACTCATCACCAAGGTAACAATTAGTGATCTCCTACATCGTCAACAACTTCTTCTTCTTCTTCTTCTCTTCTTTATGAATTGTATATTTGCTGCTCCTCTATTCCTCCGATATGAATTATTTTGAATTTACTATTTAATTTTTTAAAAGTTTAAATTTACTATTTAATTTCTCAATTTATTTGATTTGAATCAGTTTATTATATTTTAATTTTAGAAATTTATAAAAATAAACGACAAATTCAAATTTTAAAATTAAAGTATTATTCGCTAATTCAAATCAAACAAATAAAAAAATTAGATGGCAAATCCAAAATGATTCATATATAGTACATATAAATTGTGTGGTACTTCTTTATAATTGATATTTTAAAATGATCCAATAAAATTTAGTTAACTAAATATTTTAACTTTAAAAATTTGTAAGGATAAACAACACATTTAAATTTTAAAATTAAAGTATTATTTACTAACTCAAATCAAACAAATTAAAAAATTGGATGACGAATCCAAAATAATTCATATATAGTACTGATAAATTTTGTACGTCGGTACTTTTATATAATTGATATCTTAAAATGATCTAATCGAATTTAGTTAACTAAATAAATAATTTACTATAAATGAGTCGACAGTATCAAATATAATCGCCAAAAGATTTTGTTGGATATCTTCAGCTACCTTTTGTAGACTCTCTGCTTAAGATTTAGAAATAAAAATATTACAAATAAGATTTTGTAAGATTAATACTTAAATACTTGATTTGATTTAATTGACGTGATATTTTCGAAAATGATGAATTCTCAAAGATGTTGAAAAGATTGTGTTTATTAAGATTTAGAAATGAAAATATTATTATATATCAGTTAAGATTTTAAGAATAAAAATATTATATATAAGATACAAATATTGAAAAAATTTTGTTAGTTAAGATTTAGGAGTAAAAATATTATATATATATCGGTTAAGAATTAGAAATAAAATTATTATTATATTAAATACTATTATATATCAGTTAAGCTTTTAGGAATAAAAATATTATATATAAGATAATGATATTGAAAAGATTTTGTTATTCCCAAAAAAACTTATTAATTCCAAAGAGATTTCCTAACATTATCTCTTATTTTCAAAATTCCTATACATATATAATCTACTCTAAAATTGCTTTTTTTTTATGTGATGTGATACATGGCAGATTTTTTATCATATTCCTATACATATATAATCTACTCTAAAATTGCTTTTTTTGATTTGATGTGATATAATATTGCCTTCTCCTAGATATTAAACAAATTTTTAATCATTTATGGCAGATTTGTTATTATATAGTCATATTTCCAAAAAAACTTATCAATTCCAAAGAGATTTCCTAACATTAGCTCTTTGAACACTTTTTTTTTGATATGATGTGATATCATTTTTTTTTTTTTTTTGAGATTTTGGACAACTTTCCAAAAATTCCTATCATGATTGCATGATTTGCTATCATGATTCCTTGATATAATATTTCTACTATTATAGCTAATGTGATATGTGATGTGATATTGGCTTTTCCCTTAGATTTTGCACAACTTTTGAAAAATTCTTAATGATTTGATTTGATATTTGGTAATTTTCCACTATTCTCCATAGATATTCTCCATAGATTCTCTTAGATTTTCTCAAATTTTTCTACTATTATAACTTGACTTAGCAATTTGATGTGATATGTGATGTGGTGTTGATTTTTCTCCTAAATTTTCCACACTTTTTGAAAAATTCTTAGTGATTTGATGTGATATGTTTAGTAATTCTCCACTATTCTTCATAGATTGTCGTGATGTCATATTATCTTTTCCTAGATATTGAACACTTTTTTTTTGATATGACGTGATATTTTTTATTTTTTATTTTTAGATTTTGGACAACTTTCGAAAAATTCCTATCATGATTGCTTGATTTGCTATCTTGATTCCTTGATATAATATTTCTACTATTATAGCTAATATGATATGTGATGTGATATTGGCTTTTTTCCTAGATTTTGCACAACTTTTGAAAAATTCTTAGTGATTTGATTTGATATTTGGTAATTTTTCACTATTCTCCATAGATATTTTCCATAGATTCTCTTAGATTTTCTTAGATTTTTCTACTATTATAGCTTGACTTAGCAATTTGATGTGATATGTGATGTGATGTTGATTTGATTTGATGTGATATGTTTGCTAATTCCCCACTATTCTCCATAGATTGTCTCAGATTTTCTCAGATTTCCCATGATGTCTACTCCCTTTTAGTATTCATCAGATTGTATTTCTATTTCTATAAATAGTAATTGTGTCAATGTAGTATACCATTGGCTGTTTGCAATCTGAAGTAAAGAAGGTAATGAATGATAAAGAAAATAGCATTAATACCATTAATTAATATAATAGGCAACATTTATTCTCTAATAATTGTTCTACTGTTTGCTAGGTGTTGTCTTGCTTTTGTACTGTTTCTTGTGTGTATCCTACTTCAGTTCTATTGAGTATACATTTTTGTCTTATATATAATATTTTAATTCTTAAAATCTTAAATGATATATAATAATATTTTCATTCCTAAATCTTAACAAACACAATCTTTTCAACATCTTTGAGAATTCATCATTTTCGAAAATATCACGTCAATCAAATCAAATCAAATATTTAAGTATTAATCTTACAAAAGTTTATATGTAATATTTTTATTTTTAAATCTTAACTAAAATTTTCATATATGAATCTTATTAAATCTTATATATAATATTTTTATTTTTAAATTTTAACTAAAATTTTAATATATTCATTTAATCTTATAAAATCTTATATATAATATATATATACAATTTGAAAAATTAACGATATCCCAAAATATATATCATTTTAATATATTCATTTAATCTTATAAAATCTTACATATAATATATATATATATACAATTTGAAAAATTAACGATATCTCAAAATATATGCCATCATCGTACAAAATTTATTATATATATTTATAGTAATCCTATATATGATTTTAGAGATAGAAAGCCAATATCACATCAAATATCACATCAAATCACTAAGTTGTTATAATAGTAAAAATATTATATCAAGCAATCATGATAGCAAATTTTTTAGAATTTTTTTAAAGTTATCCAAAATCTCCAAAAAAATAATATCACATCACATCAAAAAAAGTGTTCAGGATCTTAAAAAAAATAATATTACATCACATCAATAAAAAGGAGGAATTCTATATTATATATATCTATAATAATTTTAAAAATAGGAAAAGAAGAGAAGAAATTATACTTTTCAAATCTGTCATCATAAAGAATCTAGGTAAATCTCACACAATCTCTGGAGAATAGTGAAAAAATACTAAATATCACATCAAATCACTAAGGATTTTTCAAAAGTTGTGCAAAATAGTGGAAAATTACTAAATATCACATCAAATCACTAAGGATTTTTCAAAAGTTGTGCAAAATCTAGGGAAAGCCAATATCACATCACATACCACATCAAATCACTAAGTCATATAAATAACTATAATAGTAGAAATATTATATCAAGCAATCATGACAGTAATTTTTCTAGAATTTTTAGGAAGTCCAAAATCTCTAAAAAATAATATCACATCACATCAAAAAAAGTGTTCAACATCTAGGAAAAGATAATATACTAATTTAGAAATAATATATTTAATCTATGCGCTCATAACTTATCTGACCTACAGCATTCTAAGAAACTTCGACTTACGTAAGATATCTAATCTATTATATAATATGAGTATAATTTATTTATTTATCTATTATAGAATATAAGTATAATTTATTTATTTATTATTATTGTAGGTTTAATGAAGCAAATCCATCTAATTAGCAGAACAAATGAAGAACTACCAGTTGTCCTTCATATAGTTACCTACTTATTAAATAGTTGCCGTTATATTTCTGTTCTCTATGTAATACATTATGTCTAAATTTTTGTTCTCTATGCAATACATTATGTCTAATACCTGTAGTTTACTTTTATAATATAATATTTCTGTGCTCTATGTAATATATGATGTTGAATGTATAATACTTAATTAGTTTAATGTTTAATACTTAATTACATTGTAATTTCTGCAGCGAAGCGCGGGGTATTGAACTAGTACTATATATTAATTGAGAGTTTCTTGAGAGAGCCACAAAGAGCCACGTTGCCACTTAATATTTAAACTAATAGTAGCTTGTCACATGTCAATAAA
The DNA here is from genome assembly GCA_029168755.2 of Tillandsia fasciculata. Classification (NCBI taxonomy): domain Eukaryota; kingdom Viridiplantae; phylum Streptophyta; class Magnoliopsida; order Poales; family Bromeliaceae; genus Tillandsia; species Tillandsia fasciculata. The sequence continues at coordinate 5,595,551 of CM054950.1, forward strand.
AATTTTGGATGCACCTATTACACTGTAAACCAAATTAAAAATGTTTCGTTAAAAATAAATTTTTATCGTGCAATAAATTATTTAAATATTTTATATTACATATATTATATCATATTATATTTTACATTATTAATTATCAAATATTTTATCAATTATCTTATATTTTGTGCGGTGTATTAAGCATTAGTATTTCTCTTCTTTCTTAAAATTTGGAGCTTCCCACATATGCCCACATGGCAATAAAAATTTTGGATGCACCTATTGTACCCCAAACAGGCTCTAAAATATAAATTAAAAATAAATTTTTATACTACAATAAATTATTTAAATATTTTATATTATATATATTATATCATATTATATTTTACAGTATTAATTATCAAATATTTTATCAATTTTCTTATATTTTGTACTATGTATGAAGCATTAGGCTCAAGAAAATATTTCTTTTCTCCCTTGAAATTAGGAGCATGCCACATGTCCCAACATTTTTGATACACCTATTGCACTATAAACTGACTCTAAAATGTTGAATAAAAAAAACTTTTGTAGTACAATAAATTAAAATTTAATATTAAAATATTAGTTATCTAATACAAATTGTGGTGTATGAAGTATTAATATATATCAGGTGCATATAATAACTCCTCCAACTTTAATTTTTTAGCTTAAAATTAAATTTATTTATAAAATAGCTATCAAAATTATTAAGCTTAATTAAATTCTTAAATAAAATTATTAAAATAATATAACTCTACAAATATTAAAAATTAAATAAATATTAATAAAAAAATTATATTTTATAATGTGTATAAGACTACTTTATAGATTTTTTTATATTATTAGTTATAATTTTAAAATTTTAATAACTATATATTTTAGTTGATTGAAATATTATCTACCCGCCGCGAAGCGCGGGCCCACACAAGTATATATAAAGAGAGAGAGAGGGAGAGAGTTAGGCTCCCATACTATTTGATAGTATTGGAGCTTCTATACTATCGTCTCATTTTTTATTTTAGGCTATTCAAATTAACGATTCACACCGTTAAATATAATTTAGGGTATATGAAGCTCTTAAATTTTTTTTTTTTATTTTTTTTTTATTTTTCAACATAGTTTACTTTATAATCAAACCATTTCAAAATTATTAATTTTTAATGACTATTATAGCGAGTTTGCAGTTTAATGGTGTAGAAAAATCTAAATTTATTTAAATTTTGATAGAAAATATTTTAAACCATTTAAATCAAAATCTTCATTCTTAATCTTGAATTCAAAAGTGCTATCCTCAAATTTTAAAGACTGTTCAATTTTAATCATTTATTTTGACATGATGTATTTACTAAGTAAACAATGCCGAAAAAAATTAAAATTTTATTTCTAAGAACTTCATATATCCTACATCATATTTAACGGTGTGGATCGTTGATTTGAACACTCTAAAATAAAAAATGAGACTACAGTATAGGAGCTCCAATACTATAAATAGTATTGGAGCCTAACTGTGACACTGCATGATTTGAAATAGTTCTATATATGAGATATAATAGGGCTAAACCTCTTAACCCGGCTAAAATATTTTGGGTGGTAGTTAGATCCAAGAGATTATGAGAGTTGAGCGTGCTAGAATTAGAGTAGTTCTAGGATAGGTGACCCCATGAGAAGTGGGGGCGTCACAGTTGGTATCAGAGTCGGCCAATCAACAGCCAGAAGTGTGAGATGAGTCTCGGCTGAGTTAGGATTATATAGCGGGTAGAGCGTGGCTCCCCAGCTAATGACCGTTGTGGGTGAAGTGTAGCTCCCCACAAGGTCGATTAAAACTAGCGAGACGAATCTCACATCGCCTAATACTTGTGAGTGTGTTTGAGTCTGAAGAGAACGTCAGGACTTCAAGGAGAGAAAGAATGTGACACTCCAGGATTTGGAATAGTCCTATGTATGAGATATAATAGAGCTAAATATTTTAACCCGGCTATAGCATTTTGGGTGGTAGTTAGACCCAAGAGGTTAAGAGGGTTGAGCGTGCTAGAGTTTTAGGATGGATGACCCTCTGGAGAGTGGAGCGTCACACTAACTAACTAACTAACTATATATATATATATATATATATATATATATATATATATATATATATATATTGGTACTATCAAGTTTTTCGTCGTTAAATCTACCTCTTTGATTATTTTTATCCTTTAGATCATACTATTTTTTCAACCACCTACTAAATTCTAGGAGTCTACTGTCATCCTAACCGCACATCTCTTTAATTCCAAAAGTCCAAAACCTAATAGTACTAATGACTTAGTGTTATTAATAGTATAGTAGCATATAGTTTTATATGAGTTGGCTACTATAATATCAATAACACCAAACACTTAGGGCTACCAAGTTTTCCACCGTTAAATCTACTCTTTAATTATTTTTATCCCTTAGATCATACTATTTTTTCAACCATCCACTAAATCCTAGAAATATTCTATCCTCCTAATTGCACTTAAATGTAAAGAAACCAATGCAAAAAAACCAATGTAAAAATTGATATTTTATAAATTTTATAGATTAAGATACTAATTTTTTAATTTCCTTTCAATTTTTAACCTAGTAGGGCTGATATTAATCTAACTTATTGTTTGTGAGCTAGCTCATATTTTCCGCTTAATATTTTAACGATCCAGTTTATATTCGACTTATTTTTTAAACAAGCCAAACACGAGCCGTCCCAACTCGTTTATGTTCGGCTCGTTGACACTCCTAATATGGATTATAGTTATGCGATCTTAGTGCAGGTTGATTACTTATGTGTTGTTGGTTGTTAACTCCTTACAATTGCATTCTTAATTTGTAAGAATTTGAATTTTGTAAATAAATAAATAAGTGAAAATAATTAAAGCCAAGTTGAATTTGGATCATAAATGGCTCAGATGGCGACAGTGCCCCTTTTCTGCAGTGTAATTTGCACAGTAGTGGGCCAGAAATAGCACTTTTAAATCCGAGCCTGATCTCGAAGATCCGAGGCCACGAGTGCGACCGTCATGACGAACTGAGTGAAATCCATATTAAGCTTGTTCAGATCTGACGGTCGGATCTTCCAGAAATCAGCGTTGAAGCCGGCGGGACCCGCGACTTAAGTCGCGAGTACAAGTGAACAGTAAACCCTATTTTCGGTTCCCCTTCGCACCAACGTTGAGTCAATCCACTGTCCGGAAGCCGATCATAGCACTTCAAATAGTGGATTTTAACGGTTTCGTCGTTCTGGACGCAATGGCGCTGACGGAATTTCCGTTTGACGACCCTAAGGTCTCGAAAAGCGCGATAAACGGTATTTTGAACAGTATTTCATGGACCGAAAATTCATCCGGACACTATTTCGAAAAACGAAAATCGCTACCTGATAGGGTTCGTCGTGCCGGACGTCCTGGTGAAGTCCGTTTTTCGATCTGACGCTCGGATCTTCTCGAAAAGCGTGAAATGCATCGAAAAATGCAATTTTTGCACTTAAAACTCTATATATGTTGCCTCGTAAAGCGTGCCACTGTATAGAGAAGGACTTAAGTGCAAGGGGAAACTACTGTGGAGGACCAAGCAGTAAATAGCATGGCTGGAGGGTTAAAATTGCAAATGTTGCAAATTCAAAGGTTTTGAATTTCAAAACCGAGGCTCTCTCCTTATAACTCCCCGCAGCCTCAGCCTCTAGCGCAGATCCCTCCAACAGATCCTCCCCTCTCTGCGTGCTCCTCGCAACCGAAGCTAGCGCCGGCGCCGCCTCCACGTCGCCGGAGAAGAAGAAGATCAAGACACCTCTTGATCTCGGGCGACTCGGAGAGAGGGTGTCCAGGAAGGTCCTGGGAGGGTCCTAGGTGACCTAGACACGGTCTGGGGACTCTCCTGTGAAGCCGCATCCGAGCCCGAGGGAGCCAGCACCCCAGATCCGCCGTGCGCCGCCGCGGCAAGCTTCTTCTTCCTCGGTTTTCCGGCGAAGGTGAGTTATTGCAACCCTTGTCCTACCTATGGCTCTTGGGCATGTCCATTTTACTCCTGACACCGAGGCGACTCTCCGGGTGCAGCCCCAGCCATCGCCGCCGACCCGATCGCCGGCGGGAGCCACCCCACCGGATTATCGTTTCTTTGACCGATCTTCGGCGTCGCGGCCATCCGATCGCTGAACCGGAGATCAGCACCGTTGGATCACCTCCCCTGGAAGACTACAACACCCCCCACAAGGTTTGAGGCTGATCGGATCAAGATCGAGCCCGATCAGCGATGCCCTAGAAACCCGAAAATTGAGAATTTGTGCCGATTGCCGCCGTCCGGCGCCGCCGCGGCCTCCTGTCGCCGGCCATCACCACCAGTAGACTCCTGGCACCACCAGGAGACTTTTGACCCAAGCTGCTCCGGCCCGGAGTCCCCCGGCCGGAATCCGCCATTGGAGCTCCTCCGAAGCTTCCCCGTGCTTCACCGCCGCACGTCGCCGGCGCCTCCAGACCCCGGCAACCGGTGCAGGTAGGCTCCTTTGATCCCCTAGAGTCCCACCAATGTGTTGCATGAAGATCTTAACGTTGGGTTTGGATGCTTCAGAGTTGCACCCGAGCTCGGCATAGCTTTGGACTCCGGCGATCCCCGGCGGCTTGGGCTCCGGCCACCTCGACAGGTAAGCCCTAAATATGGTTTATAAGCACTCCATCATTTTATTTCTGGCCTAGACCCCCTCTGTGTTAGCCTCCCAAACTTGCACCCGAAAACACCTTTTCGGGCTTGTCACCGGCCGCCGCCGCCTCCGGCCGCCGGGGCTCGACCCCGTATGGACCCAGAACCTTCTGGGAGGGTCCTAATGCTGATGCTTGTCTTGATTCCAGGTCTGGGTCAGAGCTGCTCCAAGAACTCCAAACCGAGCCTTGATCCAAACTTGGGTGTTGCTCCGGCCACTTCTCCGGCCAGTCTCCGGCAACCCGCAGGTGAGCACCACCCTTCTTGGTCATCATGTAGTACCATGCTTCAATAATTTCTTGAATTGACCATGTAAACTTTAAGTCGTAACAATGTTACTTATTGGACATAATACTATCATGGGCCAACTTTTAAATCGGGCCCCGTGCCAGCCCAACCTTGTGAGCACGGACACCGTCTCGACGTAACGAACGCGCTGAAATTTACAGATCAGCTTTTGGAGTCCCGGATTTCAAGAACGGGTCGAAACAATGCTTCAAATAGGAGTATTTGTGCAACTTTAAGAAGTAATTATGGACCAAAGTTGTCTGCCGAGTTCGTGCTTCATCCTAACAGCGAGCACGGGTTTAGTTACATCGAGACCCATCTACTGGTACATACAGTTTAAGTTAAAACCCCTTGGATACTTATAAACAAGTCAAAACTTACTTAAATGCATGTAATTATGCGATTTCCCGTAAACCTAGGGGTCTAAATGCAAATGTAGCACCCTGGCTGTCTTCAGACAGCATCTACGCACCACCTAGCCTTTTTGTAGGGGTTCCGATGGTCCTCGTTGACCGGGAATCGGATTTTGATCAATAAATCGACCGTTTTGACCCGTTTAAGCTTTCCGTTAGTGTAGCGTCGTCGGGAAAGGGTTGTGTGAGTCTATTACTGACCAGATCTTCTGATACAGGGTCCAGTTGTTCAGCACCAGCCTCCCAGCAGCTGCGCGGGAGTTCGAGGATCTGCCGTCGTCCAGGTGGGTTATCTTCGAACCGGGCCTCAGCTTTTTGGCCCTCTGGTTGCTTTAGTCTAGTCGGACCCCTGTTCTTGATTTTCCTACTGATTATATGACCTATCTCGACACATCATGATTCCCTTGTTTGACATCGACTCGATTAGACTTATACATGTGATTGTTGTTCACGATCAGCCGATTATTATCTACATGATCCCTGATTATTCCTTACTGATCCTGATTGATTGATATATAGATTTGCATGATTAGATGACACCTGTTGATTACTGCCATTGAGATATTTCTTGATATACGTCGATATGCATGATTGATTGATCCTGATTGATAGATACTACTCGATATGCATGATTGTTTGATTCCGATGGATAGATATAGACAGATAATTCCCTGTTGGGATTTCGGCGTGTGCCGACTACTCGGTCACTAGACTGTGAGATTGATCATTATGACTTACTATATACTGCTGTACTTCACGAACCTGGCCGGGGTCGCTCCCCGTGGAGCTGGTTCTTTACCGGTAAAGTGGTCTGGTGATAGACCCGTGAGCCCCCAGTTAGGCACCCGTGGGGTGTGGGGTATGTCAGCCGCGAGCCCCTTTTGCATCGAGACTGCTTGGCGTCTATGAAATGCAGGGCTATTGCCTGAGGTCCTATGAGACCAATAGTGGCGCATGATTGGGTACTTGGGTTTCTACCTTTGACGCATTACTTTTACTTGTACTGCTGCTCAGTTATTTCCAGCACTATTATCTGTAGACATGCTTGTATCACTTGTAGTTCCTTATACATGATCTTTGTAGTTGACTTTTGATTTCCAGCATGCATGCTCTACAGTTTTCATGATTGTTTATTTCTGATATACCCTGATTGTTCAGCATACTTACCTGCCGTCTTTATTCTGATTAGTAGTAGATCGCTCTTCCAGCTGTACCTATAGATCTTTACTATCCGCAGATTTTAGTACCCAGTAGGTACGATTAGCTGATCCTCGGCTCGTCGTGCCCACTGGGATACATGTACAGTGTATCTCACACCCCCTGGGTGACCATTTTCCAGGTCCGTCGGGTGGGGAGATAGCGGGACGATCCAGTGAGCTGGTTACGATAGAGCTGTCCCCATGATCGTAGATATTGGGTCCTGATGATCTATGCAGACTTTTATTTTCCGCATTTTATTCCAGTTCTATTTGATTTAGACTTAGACATTTAAAATATTGATGTAATAACTGATTTTGAATTATTCCTGCTGATTAGATTAGTAGTTGTACTGAGATATCTGTTGCTGATTACTAGCCTAGCCGTGCATATATAGGGAAGCCTCTGTTCGCGGAATAGAGGGTTTCCTATATGTGTGGCGGTCTGTTGCGCCCAGTTTGCGAACTCTGATTTCAAAAAGAAAAAAATTTTAGACCGGATTTTTAAAACTCGGGGCGTGACAGATTAGATGGTATCAGAGAAATAGGTACATGGTACCTAGGGAAAGTTGATTAGGAACTGGTTAGGATGAACCCTAGGATGACTTGTCGCGTGAGAGCGTTGGGTATGTCGAGTATAAGGGTTAGAAACTCAAGGTATACTTTTCGGAGTCTGTTCCTAACCTGATTGTATGATTGCAGTTATGGCTTGTCCTCCAGGCCGTGGGTATGGACGGGGTGCGGGTGTCACGCCCCGGGTGTAAACCGGAACCCGGGCTCGCCAACAGATCCGCCATGCACACGGGATTTCCCGCGTACATGAAGCGCTGGTAAACTGCTCAGATATAATATGACAATAACAGAGCATAATACAGAGCTGAAATAGAAGAACCACATAATACCTCAGACTGAAAATACAATAAAACTGTAATAAGTACAACAATCTCCCAGTTCACCAAATAGTACAACCCGCTGGCGGAAGCCAGACCCAAAAAAAGGAGAATACCACAGTCTGAGTGAAGGGTACAGCATCTATCTACAGCTCTCAGCCTCACTGGAGATCTATCTATTCGGCGATCCCCTTACCTCGATCCGCTGCCGAAGGCCTAGCAGCTCCCGCAGATGACTCTGCAAAAATAAGGGAGAAGAAAGAAACAGAAAATAACAATAGGGGTGAGAACTACCAGATAAACCAGCAGCCTCCCCTAGTGGGTAAAACCTCAACTCTGACGCACCCACTAGGACTACTAGAGGCAAAAGGGAAAAGGGGAAGTCGTAAAATACAATAGATGCTGAAACAGGAAAACTACCACTACTATGATGTCAAAACTGTATGCATGCATCAGAAATAGTATCTGTCCAAATAAACCCAATCTGGAATACCAGTAGCAACTGGTGCTGCCTGCTCAGCGGAATCTGCACACAAGGCTCGAAACCGCGGGATCGGCTCGCACGGCTCGCATCCCAAACCAGGTATCAGACCGGCACACAAGGCTGGGTCCGAAAAAGCCCACCTCCGGAGTGGCACTCGAGGGGAGCGACCCACACGAGTAAAGCATCTCTGTCATCAGTATCTCAAGTATCTCTGTAGCACATATCTCAATATAGCAGGACTGGATCATAACTATGATCAAAGTGGGAAACTCCATCCACTATAGAAACCCAATCCCCAGCTGATGCAATGAACCAGACTCAACCCCAATCTGATGCAAGGACAAACATCTGGTCGACCGCCTACTGTCCGCGGTCACCGCAATACTCCACAAATCCATGATCTGGCTACACTATCCCAAATCCCTGCTCATACTTGAGCGACAACATCTAAATGCAAAGGAAAGTGATAAAACATGCCAAATCCCAATATGATAGTGTAGCACTAAATAGTGGCTAACTGGATGTTCAAGAAAGCATGTAGTTATTTAAAACTGTAGAAAAGTGTCAATATTTATTTTAAAAGAATATTGATTTACTGGAAAAAGTTATTGTAGCCTTTGTCCCAATCACAGTGTCCCAACATAAGTCATTATATCATCCGTGGGGTTATATCAAATTTTAGGGGAGTTCATCCCAGCGGTTTTCATCAATTATCCTGTTAGTTTGTCCTGTTAGTTGTCCTGTTAGTAGTCCTGTTAGTAGTCCTGTTAGTAGTCCCAATGGTTCTCATCAATTATCATATTATTTTGTCCCAATTGTTCTCATCAATTATCATATTATTTTGTCCCAATTGTTCTCATCAATTAAATTTTAGGGGGGGTTCCAGTAATCCCAGTGAGCTTGTCAAAAATGAGGTAAGCAACAACCGCCCACCTCGAGTAGCTCAAACAACACCCCAGGTAGTCTCCTGGTTGTCCACAGTCCTTAATTCCTGCAAATCAGCGCACAACTGTTCAATATAACTCCCAAAAAGCACAATATTTGCTGTTTTTCAAACAGCACGAGAAAAGAGGAGTTTTTCACCTCTAAAATGAGCTCCTAAAATCCCAGAAAAATCACGGTTGCGTTCCTCGCGAAGAGTAGATCAAAATCGACTCTTTGAACGCCTCGATCTGATGCTCCTACGCCAAGATAAAAATCGGAGAAGTCGGTGCTGTCCAAAAATTACCACAGCAAAAAGGGGGGTCAAAGAGGACTTGGGAATCGTGCCAAAAGTACAAAACGGAGCAAAATGATCAATACGGAAATCGAAGCCCTACCTCTTACGGTCGCGCTGCCGCAAAAATCGTCCAAAAATTCCACCTGGTTAGCCCGCAGTGAATTTCTGACGGAACTGCGACGGGAAATGGGCCTAAAAAGAAAATTGTCGCAGTGCGCCGCGTCGCAGATAACTCACTATCTGTAACTCCCAAAATTCTGAGTTTTTAGAGAGAGAGAGAGGAGAGAGAGAGGAAAATTTTTCGTAGAGGACACTTTCTCTGGTTCTCTCTCTATGGCCCGCAACCCGAGGTGGAATGAGAGGGGGTGAGGGGAAGCTATTTATAATGGGCCAAAGCTCCACACGGGATCAGATCCGAACAGGAAACAGCCAAATTGACCATTCAGAACGCGCCACGTGTCCACATAACAGGGAACAGCCCGGTGCAAGCCCAATGAAAAATCGCCACGTGTCCCACGTGGTGTACGACCGGTCCGCGCTCCGGGTCTTCCGGAAGATGTCGGCCAATCCGGGTGCGCCACGTGTCAGCCGCCCACATGCCTTCTAGAAGCCGGCTGGCCAATGGGGAAGCGCCACGTGGCACGGGAGGTTTTCGGTGCTCCCGGTGCACGCCATGTCGTGGACCGCGCACCCGAGCCCCCTGCCCGCGCCTGCCCGCGCCTGCCCGCGCCGCGCTCCTCCGCGCTCCGCCGCTGCCCCGCTGCCCGCCGCCGTGCGCCGCCGCCCGCCGGTAGCCGCCGGCCGCCGGAACAGTAATTCCGGCGGCCGGAACAGTAATTCCGGCATGAACAGTAAATTGTGCCGAAAAATTAAAGTAAATATACCGTTTTGACCGTTTTCGCGCGCTGAGTCCAAATCCGCCATCCGTTTCGCCAAATTCTCATCCGAAATTTTGCCGAAAGCTCCCGGAAAATTCCATTTGCTCCGATTTTCGCGCAGAGTCTATATTAAATGTCCAATTTTGATTCTACAAGCTCTGTTTCACCGAATAAGCTCCATAGTCACTGTTTAATGTTGCACAGTTCCTGCGGGAGTCCGGATCATCACATCCTCCCCCACTAAAAAGAGTTTCGTCCTCGAAACGAGACTAAACAATAATCCTCAGTCCGAGGTCTCGAATAAGTAGGGGTGAGTATTCCTCATCTCCGACTCGAGCTCCCATGTAGCCTCGCGCTCGTCATGATTGCCCCATTGGATTTTCACATAGGGAATGGCCCGATTGCGCAATTCTCTCACCTCTCGATCCAGAATTCGCAGGGGGCGCTCCTCATACCTCAAATCCTCGCTGATCTCGAGCGGTGTGAAGTCGATGACGTGCGATGGGTCGAAGACATACTTCCTCAAAGTAGAGACATGAAATACATTATGGACACCAGCAAGCCTCGGAGGAAGTGCAAGTCGGTAGGCAACTGGCCCGATACGCTCTAATACCTCAAAGGGTCCAATATATCGGGGGCTAAGTTTTCCACGAATGCCGAACCTCCTGATTCCTTTGGACGGCGAGACTTTCAGGAATACATGATCACCAACCTGAAACTCTAAGTCTCGTCGCCGAACATCGGCATAACTCCTTTGTCGGCTTTGGGCGGTCTGAAGATGCTTCCGAATCACTCGGACCTTCTCTTCTGCCTCTAACAATACATCTGGTCCCAAGGTTCGCCTCTCGCCCACATCACTCCAATAAAGTGGTGATCGACACTTGCGTCCATACAATGCTTCAAACGGAGCCATCTGGATGCTCGCTTGAAAGCTATTGTTGTACGCAAACTCAGCCAAAGATAAATGTCGAATCCACCCTCCGCCGAAATCCAGGACACATGCCCTCAACATGTCCTCCAGGATTTGTATCGTCCGCTCAGACTGCCCATCAGTCTGCGGATGAAAAGCTGTACTGAACCTGAGTTCAGTCCCCAAGGCTGTTTGCAAACTCTTCCAGAAATGCGAAACAAACCTCGGGTCTCTATCTGACACAATGGAGGCTGGTACTCCATGTAATCTCACTATCTCGTCTAGATATAGCTGGGCTAGTCGCTCGAGTGACCAAGTAGTCTGCATAGGCAAGAAATGCGCTGACTTGGTAAGTCGATCAACAACTACCCAGATGGCGTCTGCTCCTCCCTGGGCCCTTGGCAATCCGACCACGAAATCCATTGTAATGTGGTCCCATTTCCACTCGGGAATTGGAAGACTCTGTAACTTGCCAGCTGGCACTCGATGCTCAGCTTTCACTTGCTGACAAGTTAAACACTGAGCCACAAATCTCCCAATATCCCTCTTCATGCCATTCCACCAAAAGTGTGCCTTGAGGTCCTTATACATCTTAGTCCCACCGGGGGTTCCTGTTGCCCCTGTTAGTACTGCTGTGATGGCACCTGCGTCATACCGGTCAGTCTTCCCAGTTACTGATCCTGTGGCCAATGTTGAGGCTGATCGAACAGAGCAAGCTCGAGCAAAGGCTGTCCTGCCCGAGTTCAAGAATTCCGGGCCACAAATATTCGAGGGCAAGAAAAGAGCGCTTTCTGAGAGCGGCGGTGGATCATCCAGACAAAACAAAAAGGCGAAGCAAACCCTACCGTGCGTCTTCTGCGGGGGTACTCACCGAGCGCGCTTCTGCAAACGACGCCACGGCCGATGCTTCACTCCAGATAAATTTCACTCCCTTACGCGTCAGGCGAGTGAGGGGTGTGGAGAGCTTCGCAAAGCCTTCCACAAACCGACGGTAATACCCAGCTAAACCCATAAAGCTACGTACCTCAGAAACCGTCGTCGGTCGGGGCCAATCACGAACTGCCTCAATCTTTGCTGGGTCTACTGCCACTCCTGCGGCAGAAATCACATGGCCCAAGAAGACTACCTCCCGAAGCCAAAACTCGCACTTTGCCAGCTTGGCATACAACTTCTTCTCTCGCAGAAGTTGCAGCACAATCTTTAAGTGCTCCTCATGCTCAATATCACTTCGGGAGTAAATCAAGATATCATCAATGAATACTACTACGAATCGATCCAAGTATGGTCGGAAGATCCGGTTCATTAAATCCATGAATGCGGCAGGGGCATTAGTTAGCCCAAAAGGCATAACTGTAAATTCATAATGCCCGTACCGTGATCTAAATGCCGTTTTCGGAATATCCTCGGCCTTCACCTTCAACTGGTGGTAACCGGATTGCAGATCTATTTTAGAGAAGACACAAGACCCTTGCAGCTGATCAAAAAGATCATCGATGCGCGGCAAAGGGTACTTGTTCTTGATGGTCACTTTATTTAACTCCCTATAATCCACACACAGTCGAAGTGACCCATCTTTCTTCTTCACGAATAGCACCGGCGCACCCCAAGGTGATACACTCGGCCTAATAAAACCCTTATCCATCAAATCCTGAAGTTGCGCCTTAAGCTCTCGCAGCTCAGCCGGTGCCATCCGGTAAGGAGCCTTTGAGATTGGCGCAGTTCCTGGAACTACGTCAATCACGAACTCAATTTCCCTATCTGGCGGCATGCTAGTCAGCTCAGGTGGGAAAACATCCGGGAACTCGCGGGCAATAGGGATGTCCCCGAGTTCCGGCGCCGCCGTAGGCCCCTCAACAACACTAGCCAAAAAGGCTACACATCCACGATGGATCATCTGCCTCGCTCGGGAAGTCGAAAGCATAGAGGCAAAGAAAGCACTCTGACATCCCCGATATACTAACATTTCCTGGCATGGCTCTCTAAAAGTGACAGTCCTTGCGGCACAGTCAATAGTCGCGAAATACTGAGCCAGCCAGTCCATCCCGAGGACCACATCGAAGTCCTTCAGCTGTCTCAAGACCAACAGGTCTGCTGGCATAATCCAGGACTCGATTTGCATCGGGCAGGACCAACAGCACTCCTCCACGTGCAAAGTGTGATCGGGAATCTGAACCTTTAGTGCACGTGGCAAAAGTCCTACCTCTAGCCCATGTAATGATGCAAATGATTTACTAATAAAAGAATGCGATGCTCCAGTATCAAATAATGTACGAGTCCTAATGCCAGAAAGTAAGGTGATACCTGCCACCACGTGATCTGCTGCCGAAGAGTCCTCTACCTGCGCAGCATACACTCGCCCACTCTGGGCTGGAGGGCGATAATCCGTGGGTTGGGAAGAAGATGGCCTACCTGCTGGAGTATAGGGCCGCTGGGCCGTCGACCGCTGCTGCGATGAAGATGGAGCAGATGCTGAAGAAGGGGTGGTGGGGGCCGAAAAGGGGCACGAAGCTTTAATGTGCCCGGGCTGTCCACATCCATAACAGCGACCCCACCGCTGGTCGCAGGTGTTGGAAAAATGCTGACCTCCACAGAAAATACAATTACCGGGGGCCCGTGGTTGTCGTGCTTGCTGTTGAGACTGCCGCTGTCGCTGAGGCTGCCGCTGCGACCCACGCTGCGACGACTGTGATCTTTGCTGCTGCTGCCGCTGCTGGGGCCTCTGGGATCCACCAGGCCCTCGTCGCTCGGACCGTCCTTGGCCGGGGAACTGTGGCTGCGGCGGTCGTGGTGGCCTCCATGAACTAGATTGTCCCCCAACCTCCGGTGCTGGTCGTTTCGCCCCCGGGATCACTACGGGAGCTGGAGCTACCTCCTCCATCACTACTTCCCCGCACTCAACGTAGAGTGCCTGCTCCATTGAGGCTTCCAAGGTCTGCAACCTACGCGAACGAACTAATTGAAAAAGGTCTCGGTGCAACCCTCGCTCGAACATGTAGATCCGGTGCGCCTCATCCCTGGCCACGTTCGGTACACACGCCAACAATTGATTGAAATTGGCAATGTACTCGTGTACGGGCCGATCTCCTTGGCGGAGGTTTTTCAACTGCTCCTCTAACCTCTGCCGGACGCTTTCTGGGAAGAAAGCCCCGAGAAGGAGATTGCGGAACTCCGCCCAGGCCAAGAGCTGAGCCCCAGGCGGACCCGCTGGTCGAACACGCCGCCACCAGGCTTCGGCGTTGCGTTCCAAAAAGTTCGTTGCTAATAACACCTGATATCGCTCTTCGATGAACAAAGTCTCAAAACGTCGCTCCATCGCCGTGATCCATGATTCTGCCTCCCACGGCTCGGTATTCTGCCCCGAGAAATGGGGTGGGTCAAACTGGCGAAACCTCATTAGCAAATCAATCATTTTCCGCTGCTCTGCCGGGGTCAGAGATCCCGTCAACCCAGACGATTGTCTACCAGTACCCCGAGCAACAGGGGATGCCGGGGTCACTGGTACAACTGGGGGATTCACAGCAGGGAAAGAAGGTACGGGAGAATTCTCTGAAGGTGCTACAACAGGCTGAGCCCTCTGCTCTAACATTTGTGTCAGCCGACCCATAGCCTCCTCCTGACGCCGAACAGCCTCTGACATCTGGGCCATCTGGGCCTGCAGCTCTTGCACCTCACTCTGCTGGCCCTGCCCGGACTCCTCCTGATCGGGTTCAGGGGAATCAGGCTGAGAACGCGTCAACATCCTACGTCGCGGAGGCATCCTACCACAAGAAATCATACTCAGTAACATAACTCCACACGACCCAATCTAGCGAAAGTCAAAGACATCCCCCTATTTCTGTGACTTTATGTTGTCTGCAGCCAACATAACCGTGCACCAAAAATTTGGGTATGTCGGTCCCTCTTCTTTTACTGGAAGAGTCAAACAATAAATCAGCGACTTTCGCAAAATGTCACGTCTCTCACGCCCTACTATCCTAGGGTCTGCCAGAAGCCTAGGGTTGCCTAAGTCCCAACTGACCTATCCCTAAGCTCTGATACCAACTTTAATCTGTCACGCCCCGGGTGTAAACCGGAACCCGGGCTCGCCAACAGATCCGCCATGCACACGGGATTTTCAGCGTACACGAAGCGCTGGTAAACTGCTCAGATATAATATGACAATAACAGAGCATAATACAGAGCTGAAATAGAAGAACCACATAATACCTCAGACTGAAAATACAATAAAACTGTAATAAGTACAACAATCTCCCAGTTCACCAAATAGTACAACCCGCTGGCGGAAGCCAGACCCAAAAAAAGGAGAATACCACAGTCTGAGTGAAGGGTACAGCATCTATCTACAGCTCTCAGCCTCACTGGAGATCTATCTATTCGGCGATCCCCTTACCTCGATCCGCTGCCGAAGGCCTAGCAGCTCCCGCAGATGACTCTGCAAAAATAAGGGAGAAGAAAGAAACAGAAAATAACAATGGGGGTGAGAACTACCAGATAAACCAGCAGCCTCCCCTAGTGGGTAAAACCTCAACTCTGACGCACCCACTAGGACTACTAGAGGCAAAAGGGGAAGTCGTAAAATACAATAGATGCTGAAACAGGAAAACTACCACTACTATGATGTCTAAACTGTATGCATGCATCAGAAATAGTATCTGTCCAAATAAATCCAATCTGGAATACCAGTAGCAACTGGTGCTGCCTGCTCAGCGGAATCTGCACACAAGGCTCGAAACCGCGGGATCGGCCCGCACGGCTCGCATCCCAAACCAGGTATCAGACCGGCACACAAGGCTGGGTCCGAAAAAGCCCACCTCCGTGTTACGGAATTTGAGTCGGCGTATTTCGTGAATGTATTAAGTCTTGAAGATTGAAGATGAAGAAACTTTGGATCGTATACCTCAATCTCAAGAAAGAAGAATTCAAAAGGATCAGGTACGTTTAACTAAAGAATTTTGATGATCCGAATACTTCTTATAGTGTAGAAACACCTGGAAGAGGTTTTATTTGCTTAATCATCAAAAACTGAACATGGGACATGTTCAGGATCCGGATCGTGGCTTGCAATCCGGATCCCGAAGGGTGTTCGTTCATACACTGGTTCAATCCGGATCGTAGCATTCCATGATCCGGATCCCGAACATAGTTTTACCTATTTGCTTGAACGATCCGGATCAGGAATTGCAATCCGGATCCCGAACATTGTGTTTTGGTAAAACTGTATGAACGATCCGGATCGTGGACTACGATCCGGATCCCGAACAAGCAATTTTCTGGAAACCGTGTTTTGTGCTTCTGCAATCCGGATCGCCAAATTCAATCCGGATCGCCGTCGGAAAACTTTCCAGAAAAGGCTGTTTTTGATCCGAATATTCTTCCTAGGGTTTCTAACCTATAAATAGCCCTCTTATTCATTTCTAGGGCATCCGCAGCATCGGCTATGTATCAATATACATCCGAAAATAGAAAAAGATAGCCGAAAAGAAAAATCCACATATATAGAGAAGAACGGAAATCATTAGATCTATTCTATGGTTCTTCATCTATATTGATTGATTTGATTCTAGGTTTTCCATACTCACATTTTGAGTAGAATCAAATCAATGAATACTTAGATGGTATTTCCGATCTATCTTTAATCTAAGTATTCGGCGGATCATCACCACCCAAACAAACAACGATTTATCCCAAAATCGGCGCGTGGACTCGCGTGGCCTTGTGGATTCAAGGTGCAACCGCTCTCGTGGATTCGGAGCGAGGTACGTTCGTGGATTCGAAGCGTGCCATTGGGTGAAGACCGTGGATTCGGTTGGACGTCGTGGACTCGACGTTGGACGCTGTGGATTCAGCGTTGGGCGCGGATCGTGGATTCGAGAAGCGTCGTGGAGCGAGCGGAGAAGATCTACTAGGAGCGTATGGTAAAAGGTTGAGTCGTCTGTGAGTACGTTATATCACCTTGTACGTGTGTTAATTCTAGTGGATTTCGCCGTGTTATCGGTCCCGTGGTTTTTTACTCCGGTTTGGAGTTTTTCCACGTAAAAATCTTGCGTGTTCTTTTATTTTTCCGCATTGGGTTTATTGCGCAATGATTTTTTGAGTGTTTATTGTTTACACCTATTCACCCCCCTCTAGGTGTTTTTTTCCCTATTTAGATCCTTATTAACCTAAACCCAACAAGTGGTATCAGAGCGGGAATAGGGTTGTAAACAATGGTTGAAGGTGGAAACATCAATCGACCCCCTTTCTTTGATGGAACAAATTATGCGTACTGGAAAGTGCGGATGAAAGCCTTTTTAATTTCCATCGACGAAAGGGTGTGGCAATCAATTGAATTAGGATGGTCTAATCCAACTGAATTTTTAGATGATGTTCGCACCTTAAAACCTAGGTCGAAATGGACCAAGGAAGAGATAGACTTATCTTCTTACAATGGCAAAGGGATTAATGCTCTATTTAATGCTTTGTCACAAACTGAGTTCTCTCGCGTCTCGGCATGTGAGACTGCGAAAGAAATCTGGGATGTTCTTCAAGTTACGCATGAGGGAACTAACCTAGTGAAGATTCAGAAACTGCAAATGCTCACGAGCAAGTTTGACTCTATCTCTATGGCAGAGAATGAATCCTTCACTGACTATTACACACGATTGCAAGATATCGTGAACTCATGTGCTAACTTGGGAGAGAAGATTCCAGAATTTAAAGTTGTAAGAAAAATTCTAAGAACTCTTCCTGAACGATTTCGCCCGAAGGTCGCAGCCATTGAAACAATTAAACACCCGGACGAAATGCGTGTAGAAGAATTAGTAGGTGCTTTACAAACTTATGAAATGACATTTCCTACTAACTATTCTTCTGGAAAGGCATCCTCTTCTAAGTCTTCAGGTTACGCATTGAAATCAACTAAAGAAGAAGACGCGGATTCATCCTCCTCGGACGACGACGAGAACCTTTCTATGGAGGACTTTGAGAAGCAGCTCGCTCTCTTGACAAGGAAGTTTCGCCGCAACTTTCGAAGGGGAAATTCAAGCAAAACTCAATCCTTCGGAAAGTCGAAGAAAGGCAAGGGTCCTTCAATCACAAGTCAAGAAAGCAAGAGAACTTCTCAAAGGATAAGAAAAGTTCTGAGGGACAAGTTCAGTGCTTCAAATGTCGAGGCTACGGCCACATTGCAACGGAATGTCCCAACAAGAATCCGGCTAAGAAGAAAGCGATGCAAGTTGTTACTTGGGATGACAACTCCACGTCAAATGAGTCATCCTCAAGTGATGAAGAAGACAACGCGACAGCTTTCCACGCGTCCACTACATCTTCACCCTTCATGTGCTTAATGGCAAGTACATCTGACTCATTGTCCAACTCCACTGTTGAAAAGATTGCAACGGACGATGAATCAGATGATTCGGAAGGTGAAGATTTTGCTTTAGCCTACCATAAGCTTTTGAGGGATTCAAAGAAACTGGCTAAGCAAAACAAGGGGTTGAAAGAGAGATTGCAGGATCTTGAAGATGAAGTAAAAAGGGTAACCTCTATCTCAACCGATCTTGAAGTGGAAAGGGACAATCTGATTAAGACAAATGTTTCCCTTCAAGAGTCCAATGAGCAACTCGAGAAGAATTATATGGATATGGTGAACAAAGCGAATTACTTCTTGAAGCTCAACGGCGAGGCTCGACAGGAAAAATTGGAAATGACGGAGACCATACGCCAACTGAAGGATGACTTAAAGAGATTTTCTTCTGGAAGGAGTAAGTTGGACAGACTTCTTGGTCTCGGTCAAAGAAATAAGTTCGGCCTCGGATACACTCAAACTGGAGACATTCCAAGTTCGAGTGGTACAGTATTTGTGCCTCAGTCGGTATCTCCTCCTCCGACACCGGTATTCACGACAAGCAACGACAACAAACCTACTACATCCTCCTCGGAATCGACAAGAATGAAGGTATGTTTTCGTTGTGGCATTTCAGGGCACATAAGGAGAAATTGCAAGACGGAAGCCAAACGCACACCTCAAGCACCTCTTGCAATGACTACCAAAAAGGCGATTCCTCGAAAAACAACTGCAAACTATTTGAAGGAAAAGAGCCTTGGTAGCTCACCGCTCAAGACGACATCATCAAGGAGCAGCAATTCTTCAAGCAAGACGCTCTCACCTAGGAAATCAATCTCACGATCATTACCGACGCATTCCAAAAAGGTTTGGGTGCGCAAAGGTGAAATTTCCCTTGTCTTGCTACAAATTTCCTTGCATGCATATGATAGTTCGTCTTGGTACCTGGATAGCGGGTGTTCCCGTCATATGACCGGCGATAAAAACTGTTTTCAAACTTTTGAGAAAAACTCCGGAGGACTTGTTGTTTTCGGAGATGGTCGGTCTTCCAAAATTGTTGGAAAGGGAACGGTAGCTATTCCAGATGGCCCGGTTCTAGATAATGTGTTATTTGTTCATGGCCTTAAGACTAACCTCATAAGCATAAGTCAATTGTGTGATAGTGGTTATTCAGTTAATTTTTCATCTGATAAATGCACTGTAACTGACATGAACCATGCTTTCTTTTAAAGGGGGTTAGATCAGAAAACAATTGTTATGTAGTTCCTACTAAGATTTCTGAAAATGTAACCTAGCATCTTTGAAAAATGAAACACTTTGTTACGGAATTTGAGTTGGCGTATTTCGTGAATGTAATATGTCTTGAAGATTGAAGATGAAGAAACTTCGGATCGTATACCTCAATCTCAAGAAAGAAGAATTCAAAAGGATCAGGTACGTTTAACTAAAGAATTTTGATGATCCGAATACTTCTTATAGTGTAGAAACACCTGGAAGAGGTTTTAATTGCTTATTCATCAAAAACTGGACATGGGACATGTTCAGGATCCGGATCGTGGCTTTCAATCCGGATCCCGAAAGGTGTTGTTCATACACTGGTTCAATCCGGATCGCAGCATCTCTGATCCGGATCCCGAACACTAGTTTTACCTGTGTGCTTCTTCGATCCGGATCAGGAATTGCAATCCGGATCCCGAACATGATATTCTGGTAAAACTGTATGAACGATCCGGATCGGGGACTACGATCCGGATCCCGAACAGGCAATTTTCTGGAAATCGTGGTTTGTGCTTCTGCAATCCGGATCGCCAAATCTGATCCGGATCGCCGTCGGTAAAACTTTCCAGAAAAGGCTGTTTTTGATCCGAATATTCTTCCTAGGGTTTCTAACCTATAAATAGCCCTTCCATTTCATTTCTAGGGTATCCGCAATAGATCGGCTGGTTAGAAAAGATAGCCGAAAAGAAAAATCCACATATATAGAGAAGAACGGAAATCATTAGATCTATTCTATGGTTCTTCATCTATATTGATTGATTTGATTCTAGGTTTTCCATACTCACATTTTGAGTAGAATCAAATCAATGAATACTTAGATGGTATTTCCGATCTATCTTAATCTAAGTATTCGGCGGATCATCACCACCCAAACAAACAACGATTTATCCCAAAATCGGCGCGTGGACTCGCGTGGCCTTGTGGATTCAAGGTGTTATCGCTCTCGTGGATTCGGAGCGAGGTGCGTTCGTGGATTCGAAGCGTGCCATTGGGTGAAGACCGTGGATTCGGTTGGACGTCGTGGACTCGACGTTGGACGCTGTGGATTCAGCGTTGGGCGCGGATCGTGGATTCGAGAAGCGTCGTGGAGCGAGCGGAGAAGATCTACTAGGAGCGTATGGTAAGAGGTTGAGTCGTCAGTGAGTACGCTATATCACCTTGTACGTGTGTCAATTCTAGTGGATTTCGCCGTGTTATCGGTCCCGTGGTTTTTTACTCCGGTTTGGAGTTTTCCACGTAAAAATCTTGTGTGTTCTTTTATTTTTCCGCATTGGGTTTTATCGCACAATGATTTTTTGAGTGTTTATTGTTTACACCTATTCACCCCCCTCTAGGTGTTTTTTCCCCTATTAGATCCTTATTAACCTAAACCCAACAAGTGGTATCAGAGAGGGAATAGGGTTGTAAACAATGGTTGAAGGTGGAAACATCAATCGACCCCCTTTCTTTGATGGAACTAATTATGCGTACTGGAAAGTACGGATGAAAGCTTTCTTAATTTCCATCGACGAAAGGGTGTGGCAATCAATTGAATTAGGATGGTCTAATCCAACTGAAATTTTAGATGATGTTCGCACCTTAAAACCTAGGTCGAAATGGACCAAGGAAGAGATAGACTTATCTTCTTACAATGGCAAAGGGATTAATGCTCTATTTAATGCTTTGTCACAAACTGAGTTCTCTCGCGTCTCGGCATGTGAGACTGCGAAAGAAATCTGGGATGTTCTTCAAGTTACGCATGAGGGAACTAACTTAGTGAAGATTCAGAAACTGCAAATGCTCACGAGCAAGTTTGACTCTATCTCTATGGCAGAGAATGAATCCTTCACTGACTATTACACACGATTGCAAGACATCGTGAACTCATGTGCTAACTTGGGAGAGAAGATTCCAGAATTTAAAGTTGTAAGAAAAATTCTAAGAACTCTTCCTGAACGATTTCGCCCGAAGGTCGCAGCCATTGAAACAATTAAACACCCGGACGAAATGCGTGTAGAAGAATTAGTAGGTGCTTTACAAACTTATGAAATGACTTTTCCTACTAACTATTCTTCTGGAAAGGCATCCTCTTCTAAGTCTTCAGGTTACGCATTGAAATCAACTAAAGAAGAAGACGCGGATTCATCCTCCTCGGACGACGACGAGAACATTTCTATGGAGGACTTTGAGAAGCAGCTCGCTCTCTTGACAAGGAAGTTTCGCCGCAACTTTCGAAGGGGAAATTCAAGCAAAACTCAATCCTTCGGAAAGTCGAAGAAAGGCAAGGGTCCTTCAATCACAAGTCAAGAAATCAAGAGAACTTCTCAAAGGATAAGAAAAGTTCTGAGGGACAAGTTCAGTGTTTCAAATGTCGAGGCTACGGCCACATAGCAACGGAATGTCCCAACAAGAATCCGGCTAAGAAGAAAGCGATGCAAGTAGTTACTTGGGATGACAACTCCACGTCAAATGAGTCATCGTCAAGTGATGAAGAAGACAACGCGACAGCTTTCCACGCGTCCACCACATCTTCTCCCTTCATGTGCTTAATGGCAAGTACATCCGACTCACTGTCCAACTCCACTGTTGAAAAGATTGCAACGGACGATGAATCAGATGATTCGGAAGGTGAAGATTTTGTTTTAGCCTACCATAAGCTTTTGAGGGATTCAAAGAAACTGGCTAAACAAAACAAGGGGTTGAAAGAGAGATTACTGGATCTTGAAGATGAAGTAAAAAGAGTAACCTCTATCTCAACCGATCTTGAAGTGGAAAGGGACAATCTGATTAAGACAAATGTTTCCCTTCAAGAGTCCAATGAGCAATTCGAGAAGATTATATGGATATGGTGAACAAAGCGAATTACTTCTTGAAGCTCTACGGCGAGGCCCGACAGGAAAAATTGGAAATGACAGAGACCATACGCCAACTAAAGGATGACTTACAGAGATTTTCTTCTGGAAGGAGTAAGTTGGACAGACTTCTTGGTCTCGGTCAAAGAAATAAGTTCGGCCTCGGATACACTCAAACTGGAGACATTCCAAGTTCGAGTGGTACAGTATTTGTGCCTCAGTCGGTATCTCCTCCTCCGACACCGGTGTTCACGACAAGCAACGACAACGAACCTACTACATCTTTCGGAATCGACAAGAACCAAGGTATGTTTTCGTTGTGGCATTTCAGGGCACATAAGAAGAAATTGCAAGACGGAAGCCAAACGCACACCTCAAGCACATCTTGCAACGACTACCAAAAGGGCTATTCCTCGGAAAACAACTGCAATTCATTGAAGGAAAAGAGCCTTGGTAGTACATCGCTCAAGACGACATCATCAAGGAGCAGCAATTCTTCAAGCAAGACGCTCTCACCTAGGAAATCAACTTCACGACCATTACCGACGCACTTCAAAAAGGTTTGGGTGCGCAAAGGTGAGATCTTTCCCTGTCTTGCTACCAATGTTTCTTTGCATGCATATGATAGTTCGTCTTGGTACCTGGATAGCGGGTGTTCCCGTCATATGACCGGCGATAAAAACTGTTTTCAAACATTTGAGAAAAACTCCGGAGGACTTGTTGTTTTCGGAGATGGTCGGTCTTCCAAAATTGTTGGAAAGGGAACGGTAGCTATTCCAGATGGCCCGGTTCTAGATAATGTATTATTTGTTCATGGCCTTAAGACTAACCTCATAAGCATAAGTCAACTGTGTGATAGTGGTTATTCAGTTAATTTTTCATCTGATAAATGCACTGTAACTGACATGAACCATGCTTTCTTTTTAAAGGGGGTTAGATCAGAAAACAACTGTTATGTAGTTCCTTCTAAGATTTCTGAAAAATGTAACCTAGCATCTTTGAAAAATGAAACACTTTGGCATGAAAGGCTAGGTCACATAAACTTTAAGGAACTTTCTAGAATTTCAAATAAAGATGTGGTCAAGGGGGTTCCAAAACTTTCTTTTGAACAAAACCTTGTGTGTGGCGGTTGCCAAAAGGGAAAACAGTCTAGGACTGCACACAAGAATTTGAACCACATAGGTACAAAACGGCCTTTGGAACTTTTGCATATGGACTTAATGGGGCCAACTCGTCAACCATCTCTGGGAGGTAAATGGTATATTTTTTGTTGGTTGATGACTTTTCTAGATATACTTGGGTAGCCTTCTTAAAAGAAAAAGCTGATACTTTTGATTCTTTTCTCGAAATCTGCAATCGTATTATGATAGAAAAGAATGAAAGGATTACTCGAGTTAGGAGTGATAGAGGTGGGGAATTCATAAATTCCAAATTCATTGATTTTTGCATTCTAATGGCATTAAACATGAATTCTCCGCACCTTACACACCTCAACAAAATGGTGTAGTCGAGCGCAAAAACAGGGTCGTACAGGAAATGGCACGTGTTATGCTTCACAGCCGGAACTACCTTTTATTTTTGGGCTGAAGCGGTGAACACTGCTGTTTATGTTATCAATCGAGTGTATTTGCGCCCGGGGACTTTGAATACACCATATGAACTTGGTTTTGTAGAAAACCTAACATCAAATATTTTCGCATTTTGGGAGTCGGTGTTTTATTTTACGTGATCGTGAGAATCTTGGAAAATTTGACTCTCGAAGTGACGAAGGGATTTTCTTAGGTTATTCTACAAACAGCAGAGCATATCGAGTTTTTAACTTAGAATCTAAGACGATCGTAGAATCGATAAATGTTAAGGTAGATGAAGCTTTTCACTTTGAATCTGAAAAATCTACCCTCGATATCTCTCTTGATGATGATACACCTGCTAATGCATCTTCTTCTAACAATTCTTTCGATAATAAAGTTGATGCATCAA